>PVHP010019484.1:0-31747 GCA_004024765.1 Zapus hudsonius
TATAGGTCCTTTGTTTATCTGTCATTTTCTGCTGGGTTCCCTATGGATCCTCCCCGATATGACTGTGGTGGCTCCTCTCTGCGATTTTTTAAACAAATATTTAATTTATTTATTTAGTTATTTATTTATGAGAGAGAGAGATATGAACAGCCATCTGCACCCTCTGTGTATGTGGCTTTATGTTGGTACTGGGGAATTAAACCTGGTCCTTATGCTTTGCAAGCAAGCACCTTAACCACTTCACAATCTCTCTGCCCCCGCCAATTTTTTGGTTTAGTTTTTAATTTATGACCTTGTTTTGAACCCAGCATTTCATTTTCTTCCTTAATAACACTTGATTTTTCTTAAGTTATCTAGCATAGTTAGTTGAGCTGTTCTGAAACTTGGCGAAGTAGAGAACCAAGGAACACTAGGTAACTGGTTATCCAAGTTCATGAAACTGCTCAAAGATCATCTCGAGTGGCTGTGACTGGAAATCACGAGATTCCACTAAGGATGCTGCGGCTTCACCTACTCATTTCTTTATCCTGGAATCGAGAAGAGAGAATAATGATACATTCTTGCCCACATCTGTTTGTTTGCATAACTCTGATGTTAATCTTTATTGTTACGTCTTGCCTTCAATGCTAGGTTTTAATGAGACTTAAAAATTCTCTCTGAATTATATACAAATCATAAGCATCATTGTAAGTTTCCCCCCTAACCTAGGATTTAATCTATCAAATTAAGTTTAGTGGCCTGTGGATGGATGCATGATCTCACTGTTCTAGGTGGAGAGGCAAATTTCCTAGACTTGTCCTCTAAGGGTTCCCATACTTTGCTGTGTATTCATTACTGTGCAGTTAATTCCCCCATCTGGCAGATAGAAAAGAGGTAGTAAGACCGCTCTAAGAGTTGGCATGTTTAGTAGGTACAAAGGGCCAATAATGTGAAGACACATGTCAGACAACATTTATAGCACAAGAGTTCTGAAGACTTCAATGGTAGGCTCATATTCCTGAAAGGAGGCATGGTAGGAAGTTGAGACTATTTTATAATTTCCCAATCGTTTTACTTTGCACATGCTATCTTATATTCTTGTTGACCTGTGTTGTGTCTGTAAATCTCCTAACTGCTACACCAATTTAAGGGTGGAAAGAATTCCTTAGATTCACTTGCTCTTTTAATGCATAGCATAGTGTCTTGCGGAGAGATGGATAAATTCAATAAGCAAGCAGAATATTTTTGTTGTTGTTGAATTGATTTGTAACTGGCAATCTTCATTACTCAGGGTGGAAAAAAATGCAGTTGGGTTGAGATGTTCACTTTCTTTTGTTGCAGGGAGCCAGGGTGGGGGTACTGAAGAGATCTGAGGTATGGGCTGGAGAGATGATTCAGTGAACCAGAGTATTCATCATGTAGGCAAGAGGGCTGCAGTTTGGATCCTCAGCACTCATGTGAATGAATGTTGGGTGGGTATAATGGACATGCCTGTAACCCCAATACCTGCAGGCAGAAACAGGAGATCTCTGTGGCAAGGTGGTAGTTCATGTGAGAGACCCCAAACTAATGAACAAAGTGGAGAGCAATTGAGGATTGTACCCAATATCAACCTTGGGAGGGGGGTTGCCACATGTACCCAGACATATGTGCCTATATACACATGAAAATGCATATACATAAGCACACATAAGGCACACACACACAGAGATACACACAATGGGAAAAGATCCGTGGTGTATGAAAAGACCGCACTAGTTTGTGATGAGAACAGCTTTGGTCTTCACTGGCCAATTTTCAACTATGGGGACCTCTATCATCTTATCCAGAATTTGAAGAGTTGATGCTATTTAGTTCTGTTTCTACAATTATGGCCCATCAGAGCCATCTTTTATGAATCAGAGTTAATGTGGTGGCTCACTTACCAGCTGGGCTGTAAGAACTTGAGTGAGGCTTTGTCTACCTTACCAGTCAGGATGGCCAGATCTTTGTGAAACACAGGTGTTTTCCCTCCTGACCTTGGAATTTAGAAAGTCACCCGAGGTTCTTGTTCTGTGTGCAGAATATCTATATATGTAGTTGGGTAAGAAGTGAGGTATGGGTAGTGAGGGAGTCCTTGTTACTGTTGTTGAACTTGACCAAGGTTTGAGATCCTGTGTTAAAGCAAGAGTTCTTCATAGTTCTTCAGATCTGATGACCTCAAAAGCGAAAGAAAAAGAAGAAAAGATGTGTTTATTATCACCAAATACTTTCCTCACTCAGGACTTTAAATGAAATACTCAGTAAGTTGATGTAGTCCTTGGTGATGATTAATTTATGGCATGTTGAATAGCTAACTTTTAATCAATATTTTTTACATAAGAGATTGAATTAATATTTTCCTGTTTTGTTTTATTACACACAGGTTCACTTTTCTAGATGCGTGATAAATGGGCACACAGGACTGGAATTTAATTAATATAATTTCTATGTGTGCACTAAATTAGACTAGGGCACTCATTTATCTTTTCACTATTTTTTGGTCCATCTCAGTTTTAGAAGGGATATGTCTTACCTTTAGTTACAGAAGACATAAGTTGTGATCCAGGATCCAGGAATATCAGGGAAGGGACACGGAGGTAAACTCAGGTGACAATCAGTGACATCCTGAATCACAGCATTATTGCAGTGAGGAAATAAAGAATTTGAGTTTTGTGTAAGAAGTTAAAGATTATAAAATGGTAAATAAATGCCACCTAAGTCTTGACTTGATTCTGACTACAAATATGACCTTGGACAAGTCATCTTTTCTTTTAAGAACTTAGTTTCCTCACTTAAAAAATTAAATTATTTAATTTTAGTAGACAATCCATCAGGGTTTTATAAAACTCTATAATTCCTTAAAAATAGATTTAGCTGAAGAAAAATGCTACAGACCTCTATGAGGTAAAGTGACATATTTTTTTTCTTCAATGAATATTAACCTCTTACTGTTAAGGAAACTTAAATGATTAGAAGTAAAAACAATTGTGGAGCAGTTTTCTGAAACTGATAAATTTTGATGAATTACATTCCATAATAATGTTTAGCTTTTGTAAGGCAATAACATAATTTCACTTTAATATAGCTTTATGAATGTGACATATGTACCTTAATATAACAACATAACACTCATTAAATAACATCTTAAAAGGTCAAAGGCTTTTGGTCAACATTTCAACATACCACAGTACTATTTTCCTAGCTACATATGGAACATGTAAGTTTTCTCAATTAGTCTCTCTGTTCAATAAAACAGTCAATGTATTTTATACAAAATAAATTCTTCAGCAAAACAAGATACTACATAATTTTTATTTTTTGTAAAACAGTAGCAGTTTTTGAAGTGACGTTTACTGATGAAAGTATGTGGATTTTAGAATTGAAAAGATATTGACCACTTTTACATTTGGTCTCATTGATAAGTAGTGATATCATTGAAGGTGGTGCCTGTAGTTCTATCTTAAATTTTGTATTATATGATAATATAAACCATTCTTTTCAATCTTTCCTACATGTAACCTTTTCTAACGGGCCCTTGTGTCACTTTTGTCCTGTGGCTACTTCTTTATCAGATTTCACATGAAATGCTCTCAGCCTGAAGTTACACTCTGATGTCTCTCATCATATTTAGCAATGATTTCATATCTAAGTGTGTGCTGAGTGTATTTGGTTAGCCAACATCTTACCAGCTAGAGTGCAATGTAGTGGAGGGCAGGAATGTTGCCCATTTTTCTCCCTGCTGTGTTCACTGCCTAGAACAGAGTGTGGTATCCATCACGCTAAACTTGCCATGTGCAAATGAAGGTGTGGAATAAGGGGGTTCACAGTGGTCATATAGGGTGCTGGAAACTTCTATGCCTACATTGATAGCTCTGTTGGACAAAACATGCAGATTTGCCAAATATCTAACAATCCTAAAGCAACTCTTCTTAAAAAGCAATTGAAAATCAAACGACTTCTTTAGTATACTTCGCTTCCTTCTTTCTTCAAAGAAACCAATCAATCAATCAATCAAACAAACAAGCAAAAAAACCTTCTGTGGAATCTGTCGTCACAGACCCAGACCTGGTATTTGAGGACAGTTGTAAACACATAGCATCTTTACATAATGGATATATCAGGAATCAAAAATTTTCGATGCAGATATTTATATGATCAGGAAGCATTCCAAGGTTACAGGATCGAAAGTACTCCTACTGCAATTTGGGAAAAGAACATTTCTTGGTAAGGACCCAGACATGACCCATTCAATGCCCATACTTTCATCATAGTAGCTCAACACTGGAAATATAAAAAAACAAACAAACAAAAAAAACCAAGACAGAAAACAACTTGGAGAATTTTTACAATTCTTAGATATTATCTTAAACGAGCCAGCTCTGACCCCTTCTGCAGTGTTACAATATGACTCTAAATAGTTTCAAAGTGAGTAAAGATATGAAGGAATGGGAGACAGCTATGGGGGGGGGGCTGCACATAATTCTTGTTTATTCCAGAGTGTCAGCTCTCTTAGCTCACCACTTAGCAATACCCAATTTGCATTACTGGCTTGCCTTACTTCATTAGAGTTTAATAGACTATGGCTGGAGGCCTCGCGGTTTGCATCTCCTGCACCATAACTTGCTCTTGTGTTCATAAATTTTCTTCAGGGGCATCGATTCCTGATTTTCTCCCTCTGGTTCTAGCTAAGCACATAACACAGTTTCTGAGATCTTCTCTGAAGTCTCCTACTTATGATCCTAATTGCAAGCTTCTGTGCTACTTCATGGCTTCCAATCTTTACAGATTAATTCATAGTTTGATTGTTTTCGAGAATCAAATAGCTCACAGTCATCCATTTGGAAGAGATAAAATAGCATATGAACTTGATATCCTAAACGCCAGCAGTGGATGGATAGGAGAGCTTTGATGAAGACTCATCAGTCTCTTAGAATGGTGATTGTCCCAACCGTTTTTGAAGGAATGATTTCTTTCCTAGAAGCAACGAAGAAAAGTCTCTTTCCTTTGCATCTCATGAAGTTTTACTTAAGATCCCTGAACTCAAGGAGGAGTGTGTGCATGTGTGGGTGGTGGGAACAGAGGCAAGGAGGTACGATGGCTGTGCTGTTGGGTGTGGTTACACTTATGTCAAAGCCCTGGGTAGCTTATGTGACTGCTTCTGAGGTGCCACAACCCACTTAAAAAGGCATGACATCACTTTCATGCACAAGATAACTTCTTGATCACCCAGGGACAGTGAAAGACAGTGCCTCTACCCAATACCAATCATCCCCCATTCAATCCTGTGAGGCCTGGGGGACAATCGGAGGAAGTTCAATTGCTTGTCCAAGTTGACCCTGTGTTTCGGCTGCTTCAATAAGACATTCTTTCTCACCACAAATAAACTCATTTCTGTTTTTTATTTTGAGAGGAGATGTACACTCTGATTTAAGATAAGTTTTCCCCATGTTTATTGTACAGACACAGGCTAAAAACCAAGTAAGTAGGACTACACTTTCCTGCATTTGTGAGTTCCCAAGCAATTATATTCTCTCTCTCTCTCTCTCTCTCTCTCTCTCTCTCTATATATATATATATATATATATATATATATATATATATATAGTTCCTATATATACCTTTGAGTTTCTGCAGCCATTTGCTGTGGGCCTATCTGTTTTTCTAATCGATAATGCCTTTCTTAGCTTTGCTCTCATGGTCATAGGAGTTATTACTCTCTATAAAAGTTAAACGTCTCCCATTTTCAGCATATTAAATGCTTAATTACGTGTGATGATGTTTTAAGATCCGGTGTCATATTAATTTACAGTGTCTTATTTTCATGATAACTCTCCAAAGATACTAGGCCAGGCAACCTAAGCACACTCGCTGTTTGTGCCTGGGTTGTTTACCTTTGTATTTTTTTTTAATATTCTTTCACCGGATTCTCAGATCTTTATCCTCTTAGCTTATAATTCTCAGTTTGAATGACACCTTTTTATTGTGTGTGTGCCATCCTGAATCAGGCCAGATAAATGAGTAACTTCTCCCCATTATATCATTTCTCATGGATCTAATGAACCTTTTCTCATTGCATTCAAGTAGTATTGGTAATAATTTCATGCATACTTCCTCTGTCAATGTAAAAAATATTAGTTCAAGGAGTGGCGAGAGGAAGAGATGCCTGGTAATTCCTACAGGAGGGATTATGGGGACTTGGAGCAATATTGTAAATTTTATTATTTCAAGTTACAGTGAGATGGCCATGGGTAGATCTGAAATATAGGCATAGATTTTAGGATCAATAGTATTTAAAAGGATGAGAAGGGGAAGGAAATGAGGGGAGGGAAAGGAGGAAGCGCAGGCTATGCTCAACATACCATATGCACCTGTAAGAAAGATTAAAATGTAAGAAATAATAATAAAAGGTGATTATGGTCAGCAATACACGTATCTATCAGTTACACATCACAGTTACACAGATACACGAGTATCTATCTGTTGGCTCCAGTAAACCAGGAATATAACTCATTTTAATGTTGCTTTATCTGGAGTTTTTATCATGGAGAGAGCCAAGAGGTCATTAAAGCAAACTGTCATTAATCATGATAACGATTAGAATGATCATTTTATATGACAGGAAGGGAGAGGGAAGGACAGGAAGAACCTTCTAGGAGTGTTATGGATGTCTTTTCTTTTAGAAGTGTTCTGTCTTATGGAGAATAAGTTCAGATGTTTTAAGTTTTGTCTTTAATTCTTATTGTATATGGTTTCTGGACTCATGTATAAAGTTTATATTCGTGTTGTGTGGAGTTCTTCATAGGAGATTAATGAGTTTCCCTGAAAACCGAAATTTTTGTTTTGAATAAGTATATTTTAGGATATTTTTAACATGTGTTTTTATTTAGAGGCAAGATTCCAAAATCACCTTTTTAATTAGAAAAGTGAGTGGCATAAACAGCAAATCTAAGTCCTTATATTACTACTGTTTACCTGAATTCTTTTCCTTGCTAAGGAGGGAATATGAATTATATCAAGTCAGAGCCCCTGGACCAGCTTAACTGCCGCTGGACTTGACAGGCAAGAAAGAGAATGACGAGGCAGACCCGAGGTCTTGTTATTTCCCTTGCAGCCAATTGGAAAGCTCTGTTCAGGGTCTTCAATGTCTGTGTAGCCTTAGCTGAATGCTTTGACGAAGCTAACCAAGATTAACTTAGTGGGCCCAAATCCAACATCCTTGACCTCCAAAAATTGTGATTTATGTCCTTTTGATTACTTGATTCATTTTCTTGAAGCTAATACCCCATTTCAATCATAAAGGCAATTTGCAAATATCTGTCTTAAGTAAGGCCTGTTGCTTTCTGATGCAATGCTTTCCTTCCAGTATAATTTTTCTAAGATTTCCATTTAACGTGTCAAAAGTGTCAGTACTTTTAAGCGCTAGTTTTTTTTCCCCTTCCATTAAAACATAGATTTCAGGACTGTTAATTATTATGGACATTAAGGGATTAGTTCTAGCAGGCTGTCTCCATGGAGAACCTAACTCGACTGGAACAAATGTAACACCTCCTCCAAAATGTGCTGAGCCAGGAGCACAGTGGACCCCTCACCAAGACTTGTGGGGTTAGATTCATACAAGCACACTGTATCTTCTAAGTCTTAATATCCAGCAGGTATGTCATCATGTCTTTACATCAGAAGGACTATCTTGTGAGGCAGTAGGAGTATCTACTATAAACTGCATTTTGTTTGAAATTTCATGATTTTTAAACAAAATAGACCCCTTGTACATCTGTTTTGTTTGAAATTTTTTGTCCTGAAAAAATATCTATGATTTTACCCTGTAGAATGCTCAGAGAAGAGAAGGGCATTCTCTTTTGACTATCACTTAATTCCCTATAACCATGGTGGAGGTCCTCACAGTGGGTCATTTGTTAAGACTGATAGACTAAGAGAATCATAAAATATAGCCTTCTCTCTAACATAACCTCAAAAGAACAATTCTTTTCAGTAGGAAGAGTTCCATTTCTTTATGAAAGAAGCAATGTTGCACTGCCCATAACCTTAGAGTTCATGTTTCTATGAGCCTTGTAACAGAAAAGTCCATTCTAGGCTCTGATGGAGTACACTGTAACTTTGTAGAAAACAAAACTAAGAGACCTTCAGATATCGCAAGGATCACTGAAAATTCATGAAAAGGTGTTGTACCCCATTTTCTGTGAAGCGAAATATGAAAATTGTTTAAAATATAAAGAAAGAAATTATTTACCCTTTGGGCTGTAAATCAGGTCATAATGGATTACTTCTGTTGTAGTTTAAATGTGAAATGTTCCTTCATAGGCTCACATGTTTAAAAACTTGGTCCCCAGCTTGTGACATTGTTTGATAAGAGTGTGGAACTTTCAGGAGGCAGAACTTTGCCAAAAAAAAAACAAATGGGTCACCAAGGGTGGTCTTGAGGTTATATAGCCCAGCTCCACTTCCTGTTCACCCTCTGCTTTCTGACTAATCGACCTGTGTCCCCTACTCCTGCCACCATGCCTCTTCTGCCATGATGCACTGTACCTCTGGAACTGCAAGCCAAAATAAAACTTTTTCTCCCTTAAGCTGATTTGTGCCAGGTATTTGAAGATCTGCTTCAGGTAATTGACTTTTTACATAAATTTAGCCTCTCATGAGTAATATATGACAAATCTGGGGAGGTATTTATTTTTAGTGTATTTTTATTTAATTTTCTAAAAATTTCATTTATCTATTTGGAAGCAGAGAGAGAGAGAGAGAGAGAGAGAGAGAGAAAGACAGAGAGAGAAAGAGAGAGAGAGAATGGGCACAACAAGGCCTTCAACCACTGCAAACAGGACTCGAGATGCATGCACCACTTTGTGCATCTGGCTCCAGGCAGGTACTGGGGAATTGAACTCAGGTTGCTAGGCTCTTCAGACATGAGGTTTAACCACTGAGAAATCTCTCCAGCTCCTAATTTAATATTTTAAAAGTACTGTATTATTAATTTGTAAGCAGAAAGAAAGAAAAAGAGGGGGAGGGATAGGGAAGGAGTGAAGAAGGGAGAGAGAGCAAGAGAGAGAGAGAGAGGAGCGAGAGAGAGAGAGAGAGAGAGAGAGAGAGAGAGAGAGAGAGAGAGAGAGAGAGAGAGAGAGAGAGAGAGAAAACCAGGGCCTCTTGCCAGTGCAAATGAACTCTAGACACATGCACCACTTTGTGCATCTGGCTTTCTGTGGGTATGTGGGTACACAGGGAATCAAACCTAAGCCAGCTGGCTTTTCAAGCAAGCACCTTTAACCACAGAGCCATCACTCCAGCCCCCTTATTTAATATTTTAATTTCTTTTTATATACTTGCTCCATGTTTGGATCAGTTGTAAAAATACTACTTTCTCGTGGCTGACACAAATTACCTGACCAGAAGTAGCTGAGGGAAGAAAAAGTACTTGATTCATCTTATAGTTTCAGAGGGTAGAGTCCTTCGTGGTGAAAGAAGCATGCCAGGAGTAGGAAGAGGGAGAACAGCAAGCAGACCCTGCGCCCAGTGACGCATTTCCTGCATCAAGGCTCTTCTGCCTAAAGGTTCCACAGCTTTCCTGAACAGTAGCACCAGAGAGGTATCAAGTGCTCAAACCAGGAGCCTGGGGACATTTTATATCCAAACCCCACCAGACATAACACAAAATAATGTCTCTGGTGAAATAGACAAGAATTTTCACTTGCAAGAGAAAAAAATATGTTTTGAGTCTTTAAAAAATGTTATTAGAGTCTTTTGTTTTTTTAATGTTAATCATTTGACATTGTCAAAAGAATTTTTATTGGATTACTTAGGCTTAGGATATTGATGCTAAGAGTTAAAAAAATCAGGACTGGAGAAATAGCTCAATGGTTAAAGGCACTTTTTAGAAAGCCTGTTGCCCAGTTCCATTCCCTAGAACCCACATAAAGCCAGAAAGACAAAATGGTACATGTGTCTGGATTTCATATGCAGTGGTAGGAGGCCCTGCTGTGTGTCCATTTTTATTCTCTCTCTCAAATAAAAATATTAAAAAAAATCGATAGCAATGAGTGATGTAGAGGAAATGTGACCAATCCTCTAAGTAACCCTATCCTGTTGAGTGAGCTAACACATGACTGATTGCTTTGGTGACTATGGTCTCGAAGAAAAAAAAAAGCACCTAAACCAACCAACCAACCAACCAACCAACCAACCAACCAACCAACCAACCTGCCAACCAAAACTACAACAACGCATCTTACTATTTTTAAGTCAAAGTGAAATTATGTTTTGAGTTTAAACATATTTCTTCAGATAATTCTAAGTAACCTAATTAGTTATAACAGGATAAGACTAGGGGTTTCTTAAGAAAAGATTCCTATTGTGTTTACAGGAGCAGACAGATTTCTCTTCTTTTTTGTATGATTGTGCACATGTGTAATAGTTGCTTTTGCTTTTAGGTTCATTCTTAATTCCTTTTCATTTCCTACTATCTATGTGTTGAGTCAGTTCTCAAGCATTATTGATATAACTAACTTTCCAATATACCTTCCTGTCTGCACTTCTCTTTCATGAGCTTAGACCTCGAGGTTTTGTTTTTACAGATACAGCAGCTTACCCATGTTCTTCCTTGGCTTGTGTCATTGCTCCTATAAGGAAAATCTTTATTATATGACATTTATGATTAAAATCTCACTGCTTTCCTTTCTTGTTAAGAGTTGATAAACAAAGATATATGCCTAAGTTCCTTCGAAACTTGAACCTTATCCATAGCCATCTCCAATAATATTAGATCCACTTTAGTTCAAATAAAATCTTGAGTTTTATTCTTTTGTGGATTTTTCACATGCAATTTCTTTGTGGAAAAAAGGCTTCTTCCTTTTATTATTTTAAACTTTTTATATTTATTTTATTTGAGAGTGAGAGAGAGAAAGAGGCAGATAGAAAGAGAGAATGGGCTCACCAGGGCTTCCAGCCACTGCAAATGAACTCCAGACACATGCACCACCTTGTGCATTTGGCTTTATGTGGGTCCTGGGAAATTGAACTTGGGTCCTTCTGCTTTGCAGGTAAGTGTCTTAACCACTGAACCATCTCTTCAGCCCTTCTTCTTCTTCTTCTTCTTCTTCTTCTTCTTCTTCTTCTTCTTCTTCTTCTTCTTCTTCTTCTTCTTCTTCTTCTTCTTCTTCTTCTGACAGAATCTATCTCTAACCTAAGTTGGCCTTGAGCCCATGACAATAGCCTTGCCTTGACATCTCATTTGCTGAGATTATATCTGTGAGCTACCATGTCCAGCTAGTCTACTTCTTTGTTAATCGCACACACAAACACTGAATTCAGGGCATGTCACTCCAAAAGATTCTACTTTGGCATGAGAAGTGCTTTGAGCTAAAGGCACTTGAAAAACAACAGATGCAGTCAGGGCATTTTAATATCCTCTTTTCTTCCTACAAACATGGAATAAAATGCTCCTATGTGAAAGATGTCCTTCCTGAATGAGAAAGCTCATTCTTCAACACTGAGTCAGAGCCAAGAGAATTGTGTAAACAGATTTTCTTTAAAAAAAATTGAGTCTTCCTTTAGCCTCCATCCAGTTTACTTTCTTTTCCATAGTTGAATCTTTTTGTTCAAGCAGGAGAATTAGTACCTGCTAATTCTTAAATCTTAATTTCCTTATGAGACAGCCTATGCTGTATAACATTATATAAATTCATATGGTTTGCTTCTGTTCACCTTGCTTATGGGAAATTAATTCTCAGGCCCAGTCAAGAAATCAAAGGAGAAGTTTTGTCTCCACTATCATCCTGGCAGGCTTGAAGGACTGTTTCATTCTTTCTATCCAGATGACAAAACCATCATAAGGTATATGAAGTTGTGGCATCCTCAAAATATATGGTAATTATTTATATGCATTTATGACACCTTCCACAATATTTTCAGTTTCTATGACTACACTATTTATGTTAACTAGAAGTTCTATGAGCATTACATGGCTGTATCTTAGCTGATTGTGGGAATCTGATAAAATGTTATATATTTGATAATATTTCCTAGTAGACACAAAGAAAATGACTGTAAAGAAGAGGAAGGAATAAGTTTACAAAGTCTTAGAAATCTGGTGGGTTCTGTACCATATGGAAAAAATATGGAGTTGGTAAAACAAGTGGGTTTTGCCTTTTGAATGAACTCCAGATCAGTGTGTTGTGGCTTTGGTTGTTGTGAAGAGATTTGTGGGTGCCCCACAGGACTGAGCAGGAAGGAGAGATGAAGGACTTTGTAGGAGGCAAGGGCATAGCCTTGGCTTCGCTGATTTGCATCTACAGTGTTCATTCTCGGGATATTTTGTTGTTGAACACGGATACTAAAACATGAAGAAAAAAGTACCTTGACTGATTGATTTAGTATTGGCTTTATTCAAACATGGTTCGGTCAGTTTTCAGCCCGTGGCCGGCTGAAACCAGCTGCTCTGAAGTTTTGAGATTCAGCTATTTATTTATTTATTTATATTTTATTTTGAGTCAGGGTCTCATTCTGGCTCAGGCTAACCTGTAACTCACTCAGTAGCACAGGCTGGCCTTGAACTCATTGCATTCCTCCTATCTTAGTCTCCTGAGTGCTGTAATTAATGGTGTGCACACCTAGCCCAGCTAGTTATTTTAAGAATACATTCTTAAACCAAGCATGGTGGCACATACCTTTAATCCCAGCACTCAGGGGGCAGAGGGAGGAAGACCACTGTGAGTTTGAGGCCATCCTGGGACTACAAAGTGAGTTCCAGGTCAGCCTGGGCTAAAGTGAGACTCTACCTCAGAAAACAAACAAACAAACAAAATTCCCAAAAAAGATTGTTGCATAGTAAGGTAACATTGCAATCTGCCATAGATGCAGCTTTAAGCCAAATTTAGTATGATAATTGCAAAAATATAGGAATACGTGATATACATGAATACTGGACATCATTGGTTAAGAGTGGAAAGACAGCCCAGTGACAAATCTAATGTTTATGAGTGTTAAAGAAAATGACAGAATGGTCAAATGGTTGGTTGCAAAAAGAAATTGCCTACAGTATCTTGAGTTCAGAAGACCAGTGGAAAGTATTCGGAGGTGAAATTTATGAAGCTACCTGTAGGGAAAGGTAATTTTGCTGTAAGAGTTAAATGCTAACAAAGCATATATAATTCTTGTATTATGTCATGAAAACATATGTGTATATAAACAAGGATTACAGTCTGTTGCAAAAATATTTGTAATTATGTTAAATTTAATAAAGAGCATTGAAAGATACAGAGATCATAAACATTACACTCTGAATTGCAGGGTGTTTCAAAGAAGTTTAAAAAGTTTTAGAGATGCCCTTAAATAATCTATTTTGCATATATTTATATATTTTTAACACCAGTTGGTAAAACACCTTATATAAGTAAACCTAAAAGAGCCCTTTCAATCCATAGAAAATAAATATTATAAATAGGTGATAAATCACAGCACCAAAGAACAGATGTGGGTTTTTTTTCCTTTAGAGGCATATAAAAAATAGAACATTTATAATTGAAAGCATCTTAAATTCAGTCTAAAATATAGGAAATCTCTATCAGTTGACAGAATATAAACCCAAATTGGTACTTCAGAAAAATCTATAAGATAGCACCTATAATATTTCATGAATGAATGAATACATTACAATAAATATAAATAACATTAAATTTCCAGAGAGACTATAACTCTTCCAAGCCATCATTAAGGAAATTCGGAATTAAGTTAAAAATAAATGACAACTGTATTTTATTACATTTAGCATCATTACCAATAGACGCCTCTCTACCAGTCAGATAATTTTGAAATAGCCATTCTACAAACTGGTAGCTTAAAGAGGTTTTATTGCATTTAAATTCCTAGCACTAGAAATGACATGTCACAAATAGCTTTAATTATAGAGAAGTGAAAATATATTACATTAGCTATTTTCCAAAAAAAAACACTTCCTCTTCTTTTGTTCAAATTTGCATGTGATCAAGAACATTGCTTCACAGTGTTGGCGTTTCAAGCTGAAATGGAGACGATGTGAATTGTTAAGCATTGGAAGTTGTAATTTGATGACATGTTTTGTCATGAGCAGAATTTGAGTTCCCTGAGGCTTAATCATGTCCGCTAGGCTACTAAGTAATTTTTATTTTCAATTTAAAAACAAAGTGATTATCATTTTATGGATTCATATACTATAAAAAGCTACTTAACATGAATAATCCAAGATGATCAACCTATGCAAAGATTTTTAAACAGTTCACTTGTAACTAAAGTTATTTGGATCTTTTTGTCCTTGCGTGAAAAATAAATGTATTTTTTTTTCTGGAAAGTAAATAAAACTTAAAGATATTTTTCATGGTCTTTTCTTTATGGACTATTTTTGTAACACTTTGAAGGAGTTAATACAAAATAAATTATTAACTTTCACTAAAACAAGGTATGAACACTTTTGAAATAAATCCCGATTGTTGGAAAACATCTCCCTCTGTGTCATATATTATTAAATATTCATTTATCAATGAAGCACATAATTAAAGTTCTTGCTCAGTAAATTATTAGCAAGCTGAATTAGGCAAGTCATTAAGAATATTTAAGAGGGGGAATTCTTGTGTTCTTAATTTACACTGAAATAGTCTTCTTCCCCCCAAAATATTCTGATCTAATAATCTAATAATATCATGAGATTTGTAAAATGTAGGGGTTCAGATTTGAGCTTTAAGAATAGTTATGCCTATTAGTACCTATCTTTTACAAAGCGTAAGTTAACCTTGAGACAGTTTATAGCTCACACTTATGTTACCTTGCCTGTGTTTATTTCAACTGATGAAATTGTGTCAGAAATGATGGCTATTCCTCTCTGATATTTTAATGTAAGTAAGTACAGAGAATTATCCTTTATCCATTCAGCAGACGTGAGCTGAGCACATGGTGGGTCAGACACAGCCTTTCTGACAGAGAAAGTAGATAGATGAAGAGATAGTTATAGCTCATGTTGGGTTCTTCACACCATAGGAAAAGTGTGTGTGCCTGTGTGTTTGATGCATTAGAAAAAATTTCGAGAATCCATGAAGGTTTAGAATTATCAAGAAATGGCTATCAATACTGTGGCCTGAAGGGTAGGTTAAAGTGTAGCTAAAAGGGAGGGAAATGGGACTTGGGTCAGAGAATAACCACAAGTGTGTTTGCTTATCATGGTAATAGACCACGTAAGGATGAAAGGTGATCAGAAATGTCCTTTTAAGAGCAAGATTGAAGATGGAAGAATGGCAAGTGACTGGAGACCCAGAGTCTACCCTCTGGAGTCTGATCAGATGTGAGGTGAGGGAGACCAGCTTGCAGAGAAGCCTCTGCAGGTGTGCAAGTCAAGAGCATGGATGGTTTGGACAAGCTTGTCTCCTTTCTTGAAGCACTGCCAGCAACGCATGCTCCTCTTGCTTCCCGCAGCACGGTGTCTTCTTCCATTCACACACAAGTGCCTCTATCCAAGCCTATTTGAATATATGCAAAATAGATTGCTTAAGGGAATTTCTAAAACTTTTTAAGATTTGCATGTTGAATCTCATGTTAGATACATCAGTTTCATAACTATCATCAAACCCCATGTAATGACCAGGGCATTTTAGATTCATTTTGGATAACATTTAAAATTCAGGCATCAAAAAAAAATCTAAGTCCTTCTGTAAAATTGTCGAATTAGCTACACTAGACAGTCTTGCTGCAGTGGGCATGGAGTTCACATTCAGAAGGTCACAGACCTAGGACTGATCTAAAATGTAGTCAACAGGTGTCATTTATGGTTCAGGAGCCATTAGTGGCTGTTACCTAAAGCCACAGTTGCCTGTATATATACTTTCTATTCTCCAGTAATAGCCAATTAGACACTCTCAATTATTTGAGATATGAACCATGGAAAATATTTACCTTTTTTTCTAATTGTTTTTCCCAAGTATTTCAAAAGGATTCCCACTCAAGATAAAGCACATTTCTAGAAATAAGGCATAGGTGTGTTGACATGGTGACATAATTTCGGGAGAGTCATTACCCTCGTCAAATGTGAGGGAAATCTCTCTTTTTATTTATGACATTTTTCTCAACTATGACATTTCATCTAGCCTGATGACAAATTGTTCATCACTTTTCACAATTGGTTTTTATTCATTCTACTTTCACTTCTATTCTAGTCATTCTTTCTAGATTTTGTTTATGTAAATACCACAGCACTGCATGAGCGACTAAAGAGAACCCTGCGTCCTCAAGACTGTCACTAACAGCCCTCGGCACTGTTCTCTTTCCTTCTCCATTCTACATCTTTTTTTTTTTATTGTCCATAATGAGTTACATTGTTTAGTGGGCCAACAATAATTCCAATGGGTTCCTGTCTCCCAACTGTACAAGCAGTATTCAGTTTAAGATTTCACATTTGAATGTTAATCCATTTAAAGTATTTTAAGCCTTTCTGGCTCCAGTAGTAAGATATTTTTTAGCTTCTATTTTCTGAATCTTTGCACAATAACACTGGCTGCTTCTAAGCTCCAGGAAAACTCTATACTGAGCCCCCTACCTCAAGACTTGTAACTCAGGATTGTCAACCATATGCATCCTGATTTCATCTTTGCCCATGACCTTTCTGCTTTTCCCCTCTACTTACACAACTGCTTTTTTAACTACGCATAAGACTAGCTTTATGTTTTGAACCAATTTATATCAACAGTTATAGGATTCATTTAAGTGTGTTCTCAGTTTTGGCTTCTCTGAAAAATATATTGTTGTCATCTAATGGGTACTAAACACATTTCTAAGAAATTTTATTTCTACCCCTTTAAGACCTTATGTAGTAATATTAGGAGTTAACTATTCTCAGTGACTTTTGAACTATCTTATGAAGACAAAGATTCCAGTTTGCTTCTCATGTCATTCTAATATTTGAATGGAGGATCTTTCCCCACTGAAATCCCACTGAACTAATTGGCTCACCTCAGAAATCAGGAGGAATAATGTGATCTTAGGACTTTGTTATAACTGTGAATCACACATCCTAAGATGCACAGGAATGCCTGTTAATAAGACGTTCACCAATTTACAGTTTCTTAGAACATAAGAGCTCTCCCTTAAACTGTCCTACACTGAGCTCATCCCAGGATCTGAAGTTGGAGTCAAGGGAACAAACAAACAAATAAAATAAACCTTAAAGGTTTATTTATGTAGTCTGTGTGGTTGACACTGTATTTGAAATGTAGTGTAGGTCAATGTCTTGAAGCATTTCTCTGTGTATTTTTTTCTAGTGATTTCATAGATTCAGGTCTTACATTAAAGTCTTTAGTCATTTTTGAGTTGATTTTTCTATCTGGTGGGAAACGGGCTGGTTTCACTGTTTTGCATGTGACTGTTCTGATGTCAGCACTCTTTGTGGAAAAGACTGTCCTTTCCTCATTATATAGTCTTGAAACCCATGTTGATTTCAGTAGGGTTAAAACAGTCCTGATGCAGTATGAAGTTAAATTTCCATCATCAGGCCAGTGGATACAGAAAAAAGTGTAAATGAAGAAACATATGTGTATGCACATCATGGAATACTATATGGTTGTGAAATCTTATAATTTGTAATAGCATTTGTGGACCCCAAAGACAATATATTAAGTGAAATAAACCAGACATGGTTTGTTATGAAATGAATCTGAAAATAGCTGATCTCGTTGATGCTGAAAGCAGAATGGTGGGTACCCAAGACTGGGGGGAATAACAGGATTGGGGAGGGTAAATGCTTGTTACATAAAAGTAACAAGTTCTGCTGTCCTGTGATACAACTGGGTAATTATAATTAGCAGCACTATACCATATGCTTTGCAATCAAGGCCAGAACTTGAATTACTTCCTTCTCTTGTAAAATGTGTAATGCACCATAAAGAAATTATAAAAATTTAAGGTGACACATATGCTTATTATGCTGAGTTAATCACTCCCTCGATGAATACACGAACCAAAAGAGCACATGTAAATATGTAGAAATGTCACCTGTCAATCAAAAAATTGAATTAAAAATGCAAGGGCCATCAAGATGATTCAGTTCATAATGAACTTGTTATTCATGTACAAGGACCCAAGTTCAAATTTCCAGCCCCCATGTAAAGTAGTATGGCAGTCAATGCCTACCATCCAGAACTGGGAACACACACACAAGAGAAGCTCTCAAGCTTGCTGGCCATCTACTCTAGAATAATTGCTAAGCTCTCAGTTCAGTGAGGGACTCTGTGTCAAAAAAATATAATGTGGAAATCAGTAGAGGAAGACGGTCACAATCCATCTTCACATACATGTACACACACAGTGCCCCCCCCCCACATGCACACACACACACACACACACACACACACACACACACACACACACACAGAGGCACATCATATGCACATGTCAAAAAATGAATACAAAGTAAGAGGCCAGGTGTTTCTGTAGGAGAAACAAGGAAGAGATTTGGTGCACTTTTAAAAGAAATGAGACAAAGGTTTTGAATTGTCAGTTACAGAAAGAAAGATAATGAAAACTCAATTTTGTTTAAAATGAAATATACTTGTCATCTAACAGACATTATGACATGAGTTTGAGTCCATGTCTTCATGTGTGCCGGCTTTTCCTTTCAATGTTGTCATTTACCTTGGGGAAAGAGGACAATGATATGAATTAACAAGTCTTGTCAGGTTATTAGTTTGTAAAATGAGTTTAGGCACAATATTTTATTAGTATTCTTTTATTTTTTATTATTTAAGTATTTTTTTGCAAACACAGAGAGAGAGACAAAGAGACAAGAGAGGGAGAGAGAGAGGGAAAAAGAGAGAGAGAATGGGTGCGCCAGGACCTCTTTCTGCTGCAAATGAACTCTAGATACATGTGCCAGTTTGTGCATATGGCTTTATGTGGGTACTAGGGAACTGAACATGGGTTGTTAGGCTTTGCAGGCAAGTACCTTAACTGCGCCACCTCTCCAGCCTTGATTTTATTTTTGCTGTAATAATTATTGGTTAATGTTGTTTACTGGTGGTACATTCTGAAGAATTACAAAATATGTAAAAATATGGACTTTTAAAAACTTTTTATTGATAGCTTCCATAATCATAGATCATAAGCCATTATGATTCCCTCCCCACCCTCCCCCATATCTCCTCTCCCTTTAAATTAGTCTCTGATTTGTTTCAGTGTTATAATCTTTTCCTCCCATAATATGTAGGCATCATCAGGCACTGCAAAATCATGAATATCAAGGCCATTTTGTGTCTGGAAGTTTGTGTTGTAAGCAGTCCTACCCTTCCTTTAGCTCTTACATTCTTTCTACCACCTCTTCTGCAATAGACCCTGAGCCTCGGGAAATCTGATAGCTATGTCCCCATGCTGAACACTCCGCTGTTGTTTTTTTCTCAGCACTGTGGTGTCTTTTGTGTTATCCCAGTGGTCACCGCCATCTGAAAAAGAGATGCTTCTCTAGACAAAAGTGAGAGAAGCATTATCATGTGGGTATGCTTGTTTATTTTAAGGTTAAAATTTAAGCAAGTTATATTTAGTCATTACGTCAATAAAATAGGCTTCTATACCACAGATGAGATAATACATGTAAATTGATTAAGATAAATAGTTAGCATAGATTGAGAACATACATGTGAGCTGCTAGGTTATTTTTTTAATATAGTGCATGAGAAGAATGTTCTGTTACAAAGTTTATAAAAATCATACCACTACGACATATAACTAAAATTTCCTCTACTCTTCTATATGCATTTTTTGAAGTAACTTTGGCTTGGGGAATATTTTCCCAGCAATTAAAGCTTTAAATCAATATTTTCTAATTTAATCTGCATGTTCTACTTCTTCCCAAGCATGCTGGCAGGGGTAAGAAGATACCTAAATTAGTCTATGTTACTGCTTAAAAAATTATCAGCCTTTTGGGGAGAGAGATATTATATTAGTTATTATTGATTTTCACTTGACCTAATTTTTCTTTTATTTAAGCTTCTTTAGAAGTATTACACTGAAGATGGAATATGTAGATGGTATTGTACAATGGTATTAACCTAAAATATAAAATTAATTTTTTTCTTGCCATAGTAAAGATTAAATCCAGGACCTCCTGCAGACTAGACAATCACCCTACCACATAGCTATATTCACAGCCCAAATTGAATATCTCTAACAATAAATAACACTGTAATTTTTAGGCTTATTTTTTCATAATGAAAACAATTATTTCTAGTGACAATTGTTGTAATTATCCTTGTTCTGAAACTCTAAGATTTCTTGAAATTTGTAATCATACAAATGATATTGCTCATTCTGGCCTGGGAATTCATTATTATAAAAAATAATTAAAAAGGAAAGTGAAGGTCACTTCTTACTCATCAAGGGAATGGTCCAACAAGAGGATATCACTATCATAAATATGTATGCACCAAATTAAGATGTACCACATTTCATAAAGCAAAACTTACTCAAAAACAAAACAGAAATAGACTAATTCCATCATAGTAGGAGATTATAATACACCGCTATCATCTCTAGACAGATCATCCAAACAGAAGGTTGCTTAACAACACCATAGATCAACTAGACCTAATAGACATATATAGAACATTCCATCCCATAGCCACAGAATATACATTTTTCTCAGCAGCCCATGGAACCTTCTCCATAATAGTCTACATATTAGGTCATAAAATATGCCTCAACAATTTCAGCAAGATTGACATAGCCCCACTGCATCCTTTCAGACCAAAATGCATTAAAGTTAGAAATTGTGGGAGGAGCAGCAGAAATTACACCAACTATTGGTGACTCAACAATACGCTATTAAACAACAAATGGGTAGTTTAAGAAATCAAATAGAAAACTGAAATTTTCTCTAGAAGAAAATGATAATGAAAACACAACATACCAAAACCTATAGGACAAAATGAAGGCAGTCCTAAGGGGAAAATCATAGTGCTAAATACGTTCATAACAAAGACAGAGAGATCTCAAATTAATCACCTAACCTCCCACCTAAAGGCATTGGAAAAACTAGAACAATGCAAACCAAGCAGATCAAGGGAAAAAGAAATAATTAAGATCAGAGCTGAGATTAATGAAATGGAAATGAAGAAAACAATTAAAAAAGAGATGAAACGAGGAGATGGTTCTTTGAAAAAAGAAATAAGATTGGAAAACCCTTGGCCAATTTAATGGAATGAAAAACAGAGAAGGCCCATATCAACAAAATCAGAAATGAAAAGGGAGAGGTCACAACAGACCCCAATGAAATTGACAGAATCATCAGGTCATACTTCCAAAACTTCTACTCCATACAATTGGAGAACCTGAAAGAAATGGATGAATTCCTGGACATCTACCATCTATCAAAGCTTAATCCAGAGCAGATAAAGCTCCTAAATAAACCTATCACATCCATTGAGATTTAAAATGTAATAAAAAAACCTCCCCAAAAGGAAAAGTCCAGGACCCGATGGATTCTCAGCTGAATTCTACCAAACCTTCATCATAGAACTGAAACTACTCTTTCTGAAGCTTTTTCATGTCATAGGAAGAGAGAATGCTTCCAAACTTTTATGAAGCTAGCATCACCCTAATCCCCAAACCAGACAGAGGTGCAACAGAAAGGAAAATTACAGACCCATATCTCTGATGAATTTAGATGCAAAAATTCTGAACAAAATCCTCGCAAACCGATACAGCAACAAATCAAAATATTACCCTTCTCAGAAACAACACTTAAAGGGGGTGAGGACCAGGCTACCTCTTGAGCTAATCATAACCCCCTACCCCATGGACTGATCCAGTATGCCCACCAAGGAGGGCCCCCAGTGGATTGGAGACAGGGAGGAGATAAATAGGGTATCGTCATAAGATTTGCTCATACAATGTATCTAATTATTGATAATAAAGATATAAAAAGTATTTCTAGGGCTGAAGAGATGGCTTAGCGGTTAAGGCGTTTGCCTGCAATGCAGAAGGACCTGAGTTCGATTCCCCAGTGCCCATGTAAAGCCAGATGCACAAGAGGGCTGGAGGCCCTGGTGTGCTCATCCTCATCTCTCTGTCTGCCTCTCTCTCTCTCTCTCTCTCAAATAAATAAATAAAATATTTTAAAAAAAGTATTTCTACACTTTAACCTACAGATGTCAAACAGCTTTAATAAAGTGAATACTTGGTTAAGAGACTAGCATTAATCAATTATGGTATCAGTTCATGAAGGAATATCTTAGCTACTCCAACACATTTTTATTAAGGTTACTATAAGAGAATTATTTTTTAATATTTTATTTATTTATTTGTAAGCAGAAAGATGTGCAGTAGTAGAGAGAAAAGAGGGAGGGAGGAGAGAGAGGGAATGGGCATGCCAAGGCCTACAGCCACTGCAAACAAACCCCAGATGCATATGTTACTATATATCTGACTTTACCTGTGTACTGGGGAATCGAACCCAGGTTGGTAGGCTTTGCATGCAAGGACCTTAACTGCTGAGTCATCTCTCCAACCCAAAGAACATCCTTTGTAAGTTAAATAGCTATGTTTTGTCACTTTATATGTAATTTTCCCATGCTGTGTTTGAGAAAGATTGCCAAATACATATGATATTGATTTACATAATCTTCACAGTATTTGTTTAGGAATAAAATGATTGTGGTAGAGTCCTACCTTTGTTATTTTTAAACCTGTTTTTCTTTAACACATAGGGTAAATTCTGGCAGCAAATATCTGTGAGGGGTAAAGCCTTGCTCCAAGGCCTAACCTAGAATTCAGGGAGGAAGACCAGACTCCCTTGGATTTGTGTCCCAAGGCTGCACAAATTCGTAACTATTTAAGAATTCTTATCCAAAATAATATTTAAGCAAATTTAAGGTGGATATTTCTTTAAAGGACTGAGTACTCAAATCCTTAATTATGCACGTGATAGAAAAAACTATAAGATGGTCTGTTTCCTATAGGTTTTTTCTGTCTTGAACTGAGCTGAACCAAAAATTCCTCCCCTTCCCTCCCTTACACTCCCATCTCCTCCCCTTCTCTCCCCTTCTTTTCTCTTTTCTACATTTCCCTTCTCCTCACTTCCACTGTAAGGCAACATCTCGTAATTGCCTTACCATTTGTTTTACACACACACACACACACACACACACACACACACACACACACGGATGGCTCTTAAAACTTTTCTTGACTCCCAGCCCATTGTGATGAAATATCTCAAAGAGGATTCATTAGGATGCTTTTGTCTCTCAAACTCCCACCCTCTATCTTTTTTATAACCTGTGTTCTGTCTTGTAGGGAATGACATCATCTTTCCTATTTCCCTGAAATCCTCCTTGGGATAGATAGAAAACACACAGACATTAAGGTGAAAGGTGCAGGTTTTATAAAGTGGCCCATTATAGACTGTGAAGGCAGTAGGAAAAGTATATTCAATATTTTAAAAGGAGGAAAAAGAAAATATACAGAACTGAAATTGTGGGCAATGAAAGCACTGAGGAAATGACATAGAACTTAAATTACAATCACTAAGCTAAGTGATTTTCTCTCTAACATCAGAAGCTAGAGACAAACATAGATAAGATTTATATTCAGCAGGGATTCCATAAAATTGGCACTGTGGATACTGGAAAGTACTCCATCATGTGAGCCTGATAGAGTTGTCAAATCAACACCGTTTCCCCATTTCTGCCATAATAAGGGAATTCTTGACATTTATAAAACCCAATATGATTATTCCATATCCACTGTACACACTGATGGATACAGAGATACATACATATCTCAGATAGAGTTCAAGTGATTGATACAAACCCTGGGTCGCCTCTCCTCTTAAGTTATTGATTGTAAAAATCTCTGGTGATTCCCTGTCATTGCCTGGGAATAGTGATCAAATAGTAACATAGAGGAGAGAGAGAGAGAGAGAGAGAGAGAGAGAGAGAGAGAGAGAGAGAGAGAGAGAGAAGAGTTGTTGATAATTCTTGAATATCTACATCTAGGTGCTTTGGACTGTCCAGACATTCAAACTGGAAGAAGCAAAGTTTTTTTCTCTTTGTGCTCAAATGTGTTAGATAGATAGATAGATAGATAGATAGATAGATAGATAGATGATAGATAGATAGAGATGAGAGATAAAGGGAGGGAAGGAGGGAGGGAGAGAGAGAGCCAGTTAAGTGATTTTTGAGAGGCAAGGAGTGTGGTGTGGTGGTTTGAATGTAAAATGTCTCCCATAACCTCATGTGTTTTGATATTTGCTCTTCAGCTAATAGTAAACTCAGATGCTTGTGGAGCCTTACTGGAGGAACTATGCTACCGAGGCTAGACCTTGAGGTTTATTAGCATTCAGAGCTAGCTCTCTTGCTGCTCCTGCCCTGCTCCTGATGTTTGAAGATGTAAGCTAGTTGTCTGCTCTGCCATGCTTCCCCTTGAAGCTATAAGCTGCAATGAACCCTTTCCTCCACAAGCTGCTCTGGTCCGGTGCTTAGTCACAGCTAAGAGGAGATAACCATCCCAAAGAGACCGGGATTTGAAGGAATGTTATAGAGTGCTGATTATAAGTGAGACATAACGTGGGAAGTGAAGCAAGACAGTGGCGATGAATGGAAGAGAAGCCGGTGGGAATCAAGGTATCGGGAAGGTTGATAAGATGGCCATATAGGCAGTGATCAGAGAAATCTTGTTGATGTTATTGATGCGATTGGAAATAGCTCACCTGTTGGTGACAGGAAGTTTACAGCTGTGGTTTTCCAGTGCATCAAGGTGGGAAAAGGATGATCAAGTTGGAGAAAGGTTTGCAGAGTCACAATTGTGGTAGAATTAGCAACCTGGAGAACATCTGAGTGAGGAGAGTACAACGAGATAATTGGTTGTTGAAGTTGTTACTTTTGTAGGAGGAAGAAAAAAAAATCACAATTTGGAAGTTGTATCCAGGGCAAGAAGAGTCATTTCCTGAGCTATGTAACATGAAGGAGGAGAAATACGCTTCATGTAAACAGAACTCAGTTAATGCAACAAAGTGAGGGCGATAGCACATGTTAGTTGATTTAAGGAAGAGTTTATATCAGACAGAGATCCACAGGGTAGAATTCAAGGTTGAGCCAGGCATGGTGGTGCATGCCTATAATCTCAGCACTTGGGGGGCAGAGGTGGGAGGACTGCTGTGAGTTTGAGGCCACAGTGAGACTACATAGTGGATTCCAGGTCAGCCTAGGCTAGAGTGAGACCCTATTTTGAAAAAGCAAACAACAAAAGGTATAAGTAATGGAAAATAAGACACTGAACCAAACATAGGATGTGTGTGGTAACGGGTGTCAGGTTGATAAGCTTGAAAGTCATGGAAAATTAGGGGATCTACCTATCTTTCTGGATGTGACTAAAGTCTTCAGAAGTGAAAAACATTTTAGAAAGAGCTCACATTGTCTGTCTGTCTACAACAAACTTACTGCAGCCTGCAGTGCACTGTGCCCTCATGGTAGACTTGAACAGTGGCATCGAGCTCTTACTCCCCTCCAAAGTGTGTATTTAACATGACACGTGAGTTCTTTCTTATCGTGACGCCCTTCAGTCTCCTGTCTTGCCACTTCTCAGCATTGCATATTATATTCTGGCTCTAGTGAACGAATGAGTTCCCCTGGCAGCTACTTACTCTCCCTGGCCTCGGATGAGTGTTCATGTTTTCCCTCAGCCTCTGAAAATGCCCTTTGCTGTCATTCCCACAGCGTCTGGTTTTAGCTGACACGTTAAGTCATCATTCGTGATTTAACTTTGGTGTCATTTCTCCAGGAGGAAACCTGCTCATCAGTACTGGATTTATTAGTGCTTCTTATCCCCAGACATTCCACAACATGTTTCGTTCCTATCAGATTTCCTATTACACTTAACTCATGGCAATACCCTTGACTTTGAATGGGAGCTCTTTCATCGAAGACAGTATGACTCGTGTACCTGGTCTTTAAGGAGACGGTATATGATCGTGATTTAATATGTATATGTAACATGGATAGATTAAACAAGCTAAAACCAATCATGGCACAGTTATCCTATGGCTTGAATCCTTAAGGAGTCCGCCATTCATAGACTTTTCCTATATGACAAAGGATATCTATTCCCTGAATAGACATAAGAATATAACGAACATCAAGAAATAGCTGAGTTAAGATGCTGCCAAAGTATTCAGATGACTACAAACTATGTTTTCCCCATTTCCCGTTGACATAAATTCTCATGTCCATGGTCATGCCAACCTGAATGCATCCCAATCTCTTCTGAAATAAATTCTCACATCAAGGATTCCCATGTGTCTTTGCTATAGTCTTTAAAAAATATTTTATTTATTTTCAAGCTGAGAGAGAGAGAGAGAGAGAGAGAGAGAGAGAGAGAGAGAGAGAGAGAGAGAGAGAGAACACCAGGGCCACCGCCTTGTGGATCTGGCATATGTGGGTACTGGGGATTGAACCTGGGGCCTTAGGCACTGGAGGCAAGTGCTTTAACTGCTGAGCCATCTCTCCAGCCCCTGCTTAATCTTTAATGTATTGATTAATTGCATAGAATTTCTTTGTAATTACCAAATAATGTACCAATGGATATAGACAAATTTTGCCATTATTCATAGATCTACTTAGAGTGAGCTCCAAATACACATTCTATTTTTACCAAGTGATAGTCCAACCATGTAGCCACATAATAAAATAAGTCTAAAATCTTTAAAAAAAATTAAAGAAATTTGAAATGGAAAAGTAGACCCTTGAATTTATATCTTAAAGAACTGTATCTGAAATTGTGAAAATCATTCAATCTTTTTATTTTCTAGGCTAAGTTGACATATGTAACACATTTGATTTAAATATTTGAACATAAATCTATAATCCATCTGGAGTTTATTTTGGTTTATGTCAGAAGGTGGAAATCAATGTTATTCTTTTTTCCAAATGGTTAGCCAGCTGTATCAACACCTTTTCCTGAATAATTCATTTTTCTGCTAGCTTAAAATGTCATGGTTAGGATATACTAATTTATTTAATTAGGTTTGTTGTTATTCTTTCTATACAACACCACTGATTTATCCATTCTTGGGCTGGTCTACCTATTTCTCTCTCTCTCTCCTCTCTCTCTCTCTCTCTCTCTCTCTCTCTCTCTCTCTCTGTAGTTTGTTGTTTTTGTTGAATTCTCTTTTTGAAGACAAATAGATCTAGATTCATGTTTCAATTCTCACACATACTATAGTGGAACTTTTGGAAAAAATACCTCCCTAAACTTCATTTTACTTGTTATTAAAATCATGATAGTAATAGAAAACAACAACAAAATCTTTTTTCATAGAATTTTTGAAGTTTTGAGGCCATTTATGGCACAACAATTCACTAGTGAGTAATTAAGTTCATAACCTATTTTAATCGAAGATGGGGGCATGCTCCTCCAATTAATTTGTCTCAAAGTTTAGTTTTTCCTAGTGTTTCACCTCTGCTTTAACACTTAAGAATCCTTCTGTAAAATTTCCAGGAGTGTTTTTATGAGACTTTGATTGGGGATTATTTAACTTGTAGGTTATCCTTGTGTCCCTCAGTAAAATTGGAAGAGTCTTTGTATTTCACAATGTATTCATTATTAGATACAGAGGAATATTTGTTTTCCTTGCAAATGGAGTTTTTACAAATCTTAATCTTCACTCATTATATGGGTATGCTAGGCATTATTTTTGCATTTCAAAATTTATTTATTTATGTATATTTTAATTTATTTGTGCATGCACTTACACACATGTGTGTCTGGATGCCCTGGCGCTAGCATCTCTTGCTACTGTAAATGAATGCCAGCCCGACACATTTTGTTTCTGGCTGTATTGGGGTGGTTGTGGAAATGAACACTGGTCACAGGCTTTGCAAACAGGTGCCTTTAACTGTTGAGTCCTCTCCACAGCCCCAAGGCATTGCTTTACAAACTTGCATTTTGTTATGCGTCACTTATATATTTTTTGGGTCCAATGACGTTTTCAGTTGAACTGATTAGATTCCCAGGTAGACTGTTTTGCACAATATAATTTTCTATGTTCCATTTCATGATATAAAAACTTTCATTTGTATTTTTATACCATTGGTTGTGTATATGTGCATGCATGTAGACAGATTTTGATAAATACTTTTGTAGTGGGCTTATTTTTATGCTTCTCAAACTTTTTGCTTTATCAAAATCTTATGAAAAAAAGTAAACTGATCATCTAAGATATACTTTTCAGGCTGAAGCATCTATGCCAAGTCTCTATCCAGTTTTTACTGTACCCACTTTATTTTTGGGTAACAGATTAACTCCTAAAAGGGATTAATACATATTGGAATTTGTTACACATTAGAGTTTCAAACTCTCTTGCTAAAAAGGTGAAGTCAAGGGTTGCTTTTCCTGGAATTACTATGTTTGATGTTATTTTAAAATGTACCAAGTCAGTCCTGTTAGATATCCAGGAAATTATATTCACATATAACTTCAAATCACACTAAATTATGTTTGAAAAATTTGCCAAGGTCAACTCTGATATTGGCTAACATACCACTTAATGCAAGAATCATTTTAGTGTTTGATTAATGGATATATGCTTAATGCATAATATAATTTTGGGAATGGTAAATTAATTTGTAATCTCATTAGTCAATTTGATTTAGTGGCTTGAGAGAATGCTTTCAAAAAAAATTCTCCCTAAATTTTTCTACCTTTGATACAATCACTCATCTTTTTTTTCATAGTTTTTTCAAACTCTTTTGCTTATTCCATTGAAACCTTTCTTTTCATTTGCTCCCCTTAAATTTGGATCTTCTGTGAGTGGAAAGCAATAACTTGGCCAATTATATATGTGATTTCTCTCATCCTTGTTTAAAATTACATCAATTCTTTCTGCTCCTCACGTATTCCCTGCTGGCTACATTTCAGTCTTATCTACTATCTATGCTAGAGCCAGACAAAGCAATAGTGAACCAGAAAAGAATTCCGACTTTCAAGAGATTTATAGTCTGTATAGGAAATGTAAATGGCTAAAACGCAAGGTACAATTGTTGACAAGCTGCATGAAGTGCAGGTGGTAATGTGAGGCAGAGGTTTTGGTCTAGAAGGCCAGGGAAGATTAGTAGAAGGAAAGGATCTGCTGAGGTTGAATATGGAACAGTATTAGAAGGACAAAATGGGAGATCTGTCTGGGGGAGGTGGGCAGTGCAGGGCATCTTCAGGAACTCTAAGATGCCATGAAACAATATTTGTATATATGATGCAGGAAACATGGGATGCAACTCAGATGCAGAGTCAGTGGCAAAGGAACTGGAAAAAAAACCAGCAAGCAGGAGAATGAGAAGGAAGGTATTTGCACACTCCAGGGCGTATATGAAAGGAATTGTTTTCTATGCCAAGCTCAGTGTGTAGCACATAAATGGCTGGGATAAGTGAGGTGATTGATGCATGTACTTTTACTTAACAAGTTATCCTAGAGTGCCAGGTGTTTCTCTACTTGATCAGAGTAAAGCAGGGACTAAGTCAGACAAAAAAATGCCGTCCTTATAGAAGTTATAATACCCTGTATACTTTAATAGCTGAGGGAGGGTTTCACAGAATAAATGGTTTTTAAGAAAGAATGTAAAACTACTATGTTAAGATACTGGGAAGGAATTCAGGATGCAATATTTCCGTGGACCCAAACAGAGAAGGCAAAACAACTTGAGTTGCCCTCAGTCAACATTCTGAACTTAGGGCCATTAATAGACACTCTCTCCCCATATTCTCTCTCTGTGTTCATACATGGGTGGTTGCTTGTGCATGTGTGTGGGGGGTGTTCAAGTACTATACAGTAGTTTGAGCAATCAAGACATAATTTTTAGAGATAGAAAGAGAGGCATGCTAAACTTTTATGAAGGAAGGTTTTATGGTTGATAGAGAAAGATAAAACGGCTCTGAAGTTGGGAGAACACACACACACACACACACACACACACACACACACACACACACACACACACACACACACATGATGTTTAACAGAACCCAATGGAAAACTATGCACAATGAAGGCAGGATTTTCTGTTTGCTTGTTTTATTTTGAGACAGAGTCTTTTGTAGCCAAGCCTGACTATGAACTCACTATGTAGCATAAGCTTGCCTTGAACTCCTTATCCTTCCTTCGGAGTGCTAAGAGTTCAGGGGTCGTCTACCAGGCAAGGCTGAAGAGGCTGGTTTGATATCAACTTATGCTGAATGGTCAAGAGAAGAACTTCAACATTTTATTTGAGTTTAATAATGTGAAGTTTACTAATTCCTTTTTTGGAAGGGTCACAGAAGATAAATCCATTTGAGTAGAGTAAATCAGCAGAGTGGAATACAGACGCGTGTGCACAATGCACTTGTTTTTGTTTTAATTGGAGAGATTGTGACATGTTTAAATATTGCGAAGTAAGTCAATTGAGATGGACATGATGCTATCTTTATCTATACGTTTGAGGGGAATTAATAATAGTCTAAAGGATTACCTGGCTTTAGGAAATGTTGTAATGTTTTTTTTTCTGGAGTTATTGCCAACTATTTCTCTCCCATAATCACCAGAGCCATCATTGTGACTATCATTACCACATTAAATGTACATCTTCAGGATCAACTAATCTTTTTGTTATTAATGATGCTTCCTTAAGTAAAAAAAAAGTGGCCTTTCTTTTCTCTAGGCTTAGGGAGGTTCATCTCACATCTCCTAAAATAAATGACATCTACACATCACACTTTTACAACCCATGACAGATTAGAAATTACCAACGTTTTGGTGCTAATTTTAAGTGTCTGAGTGACTAATTTGATCAACCATTAATTTCTTTCTGTTTTCTCAGTTATTAGTCAAGTTTATGTTCAGAGACTGGGAAAAATTATCCAAACATCACTTAGTGTTCCTCATTAGTTATTAACATGTACCTAGAAGTGTTGTTTTTTAAATTACTCTTCTCGAAGGATATTCCAAGTTAGTAGAATAAAAAAATATCTATAGAGATCTTTACTTAGGCTGAGCACTAGTAAGTAAGTCACTTTGCTCTGGGCTAGAAATGGAGGTGAGGAGTTGAATGTCAGTCTATCTAGCAATGGGAGAGTGTGAGAGCAAAATGAACAAAGTTCCTATGAAAATTGTTCACAATTCCTTTTCTATAGCTTTTAATTTTTGATAACTATTAATGTTTTTATTTCTCTTCTTGGAATTCTTTATTGCTATACACTTTTTATACTTATATTAAAGTACATTTGCCTTAATTCTGTCATATTGTTCCAACTTTCAGTTGACTTGGAAGCACACACTGAGAGTCATGCAGGGAGTTAATAAATTCTGACTAAATTATATATATATATATAATATTATAATATTATAATATTATAATATTATAATATTGTCCTGGTTTGATCCAGGTGTCCCCCACAAATAAATGATTATGTTCTGAATGATCGATAATCAGCTGATGGTAGTTTGGGTTTTACAACCTCTCTAGAGCTGTGTTGTTGGGGGCGGGTTTATGGGAGTTATAAGCCAGCTTCTCATTGTCAGTGTTTGGCAAACCTTCCTGCCGCTGTTTTCAGTGCTGTGGTGGAGGTGTTGTCCACCCTCTGCTCATGCCATCATTTTCCCTGGCAAGATAGAGTCTCCCCTTGAGTGAGTCCATAAGCCAAATAAACCCATTCCTCCACAAGCTGCTTTTGTTTGGGTTCTTTCTGCGCAGCAACTAGAATGCTGACTGTA
>PVHP010019485.1:0-31832 GCA_004024765.1 Zapus hudsonius
GGAGCTGTCTTCCCAGGGGAAGAACCTACCCGGAGCAGAGGGTGGATGGGGTGCCAGCTTCCCTTCCACTCCAGGGGAGAAATCACACCACGTGCCCGTTTGCCACAGGCGACCTGCAATCAAAGACATGTGCCGCCACACTTGGTTTTGTTTTTGAAAGTTTCTTGGTTGAAATACACATAGTGCAAAAATCATTTTTACTGTCGGGTATGGTGGGCACACCTTTAATCCCAGCACTCAGGAGGCAGAGGCAGGAGGATGGCTGTGAGCTCGAGGCCAGCCTTAGACTACAGAGTGAGTTCCAGGTCAGCCTGGGCTAGAGCAAGACACTACCTCGGAAAATTTTTGTTTGTTTGTTTTTCATTTAAGGCAGGGTCTCTTTTTAAATTTTTTTTTGATTTAATTATTTGCAAGCAGAGCGACAGATTGTGCCAGGGCCTCCAGCCTCTGCAAATAAACTCCAGACACTTGTACATCTGGCTTTACGTGGGTACTGGGGCGTTGGACCCGTGTGGTTAGGCTTTGCAGGCAAGCGCCTTAATAGCTGAGGCATTTCTCCTGCCCGAGGCTCTCTTTTTTATATAATTTTTAATGTTCCTTATCGCAAGCACAGAGAGTGAGAGAGAGAGAGAGAGAGAATGGGCACATCAGGACCTCCTGCCACAGCATAGGAATTCCAGATACATGTCTCCCTGTATGCATTTGTGTGTTTGGGGGGACTGGGGAATTGAACCCAAGCTGTCAGCTTTGCGAGCGAGCGCCTTTAACAGCTGAACCATCTCCCCAGGCCAAGGCAGGGTCTCTTGTTCAGTGCTCACCGCTGTGGGCACCGGGCTCATGTGGGGTGTCCTGTGCCCACCTCCTCCTTGCTGGGGTGTGATGTGAGTACAGGTGTCTACCACAGCGTCTACCTTTAATGGTTCCGGGGATCTGAACTCACGTCCTGGGATTTGATTAACAAGTGCTTTCTTTATTCACTGAGGCATATCCTCAGGCTCGTTCTCTCTCTCTCTCTCTCTCTCTCTCTCTCTCTCTCTCTCTCTCTCTCTCTCTCTCTCTCTCTCTCTCTCTCTCTCTCGCCCAGGCTTGCCTGGAACTCACAGCGAAGCGATCCTCTTTCGTCTGCCAGAGTGTGGGATTAAAGGTGTGCCCACCACACTGGGCTCTTTTTATTCTTAATTTTTACTTTCACGCCCTTGGATGGTGGAAAATCCTTCTTTACGTAACATGGTAGCATGAGTGTCATTTCAGCTCTAGGGAAGCTGAGGCAGGAGGTCCGAGAAAGAATTCCAGGTCAGCCTGGGATAGAATGAGACCCTTCTGCAAAATAGTAAAATAAAAGGAAGAACTTTAGGAAGGAAGGAAGGGAAAAGATGAAAGATAGCGTTCCTTTGGAGTTTGGTCCTCGGGAGCAGTCGTGCAAAGGTCCTGAGGTCTCCCACTTGCTCAGACTGCCCTCTCCCCAGAAAGAAGGTGGGGGAGCGGGGTCCCCGTGGGGCTTTCCGTCTCACGGGCCTGCTCTCGCCCAGCCTTCCTGTCCACGCGAGGAGTGCAGGTGGAGCACTGCGTGGAGCTGCGGGGCATCCCATTCGCCGTCGCCCTGCAGCGGGACACCTCCAGCTACTCCCGCGCTCTGACGGCCGCGCTGCAGGACCTGGTGAGCGGGCTGCGGGGCTCCTGGAGGCTGGCTGTCACCCAGGACTTCCTCAAGGTCCCCCCACACTGGAAAGCGTGTCCAAGGGCTGCTCCTGGACATGGCTGTGTCGTGCTCCAGCACGTGTGTGTGCGTCCATCCTCTGGTCCTCCCAGACACCCCTATCTCTCTCTCTCTGTCTGTCTCTGTCCCTGTCTGTCTGTCTGTACTCCCACCCATCCTTCCTTTCCCTCCCTTCCTCCTTTCCTCCTTTCCTTCCTTTCTTTCCCTCCTTCCCTTCCTTCCTTTGGTTTTCCGAGATAGGGTCTCGTTCTAATCCGGGCTGACCTGGAATTCACTATGTAGTCTCAGGCTGGCCTTGAACTCACAGTCATCCTCCTGCCTCTGCCTCCTGAGTTTTAAAGACACGCGGTCACCACACCCATCATATCCACCCATTTCTCCACCCACCCACCCATCCATCCATGTTTCTACTCTTGGCTGTTATGAGCCATGCTGGTATGTCTGTCCATATGACTCTTGCTTTGGGGTCCCCCGTTTCTTCATCTGTGGGCAGAAGAGTGTGCGACCCTCCCCCGCCCATCCATGACCCACGGTTCTGTGATGGCCCGAGCCTTGCTCTGGGCCTCCGCGCTTCTCACCGTCTCTTTTCTGTTACAGTTTGTAAGTAGCTTCTGGAAGACAGAGTTAGCCTCAAGCTGTGTGGGCTGCACTGTCCTCAATTACAGGTGAGTTTGTGGGGGAGAAGGTAATTTTGTAGGTGCTGAAAGATTCTGGGAGATGCTGGAAGGCTCCAGAACCTTCCAGAAGATTCCTGCACCTGCTTGAAAGATTCTTGAGCCCTCTGGGTCATTCGGAAAGCTTCTAGCAGAGAGGACCCAGGTCTTTCTTCAAGGCCTTCTCCTTCTGCTCAGAGAGGGTAACTCCAGTGTCCTGGTACACTTCCGACTGCACTTCCGGCTGCCCGTCCTGGAGCCGCTGAACTTGGACATGGAGGAGGCCCTTCTGCAGCAGGGCATCCGGGCAAGGCTGAGGGACCATGGTGTCCCCCTGGCTTCCTACGGCACCATCGTGTCCGCGGAACTCACAGGTGAGTGCGTCCGTGTCTGCCTGTCAGGGGAGGCTGGAAGGACCAGTGTGGGAGGACATCTTCAAATTGCATGGAATTTCCCATCATTCCCCCACCTGGAAAGACATCGAGTTGACAGAACCGAACCATCCCAGGTGTCGGTCTCTTTATGAAGGGGCCTGGGTGGTTCAGTTTCATGGTTTTTCAGTTAGCCCTGGTCTCCTGTGATCCCAAAGGATTAAATGGAAAATTCCAGAAAGAGCATATACATTTAAAATATTTTAGAGAGAGAGAGGCAGAAACAGAGAGTGTGAGGATGGGTGCGCCCGGGGCCTCCAGCCACTGCATGTGAACTCCAGATGGTGCATTTGGCTTCAAGTGGGGAATTGAACCCAGGCTGCCAGACTTTAAATATCTTATATATTTATTTACTTTTATTGATTTAATTTGTCAGCAGAAGGAGACAGAAGAAATACAGAGAGAAAGACCGAGAGAGAAAGGATGTGTCAGGGCTTCTAGTCGCTACAAATGAACTCCAGATGCGTGCACCACTGTGCGCATCTGGCTTTATGTGGGTGTTGGGGAATTGAACCTGGGTTGATAGGCTTACCTAGGCTTTGCAGGCAAGCAAGCGCCTTAACTGCTGAGCCATCTCTCCAGCCCTCCAGTTTATATATTTTAAATTGAACCCATTCTGCGGCATGTGATAAAGTCTTGCCCTCTCTCCTGGGAAGCCTTCCTGTTTCTAGCGTCTTCATTCTGTGTACACCAGGGTTCCCTTAGTCACTCAGCCTGTCCGAGGATGGCGAGGTGTGTGTTTAAGCCCTGCGTGGGGGCGCACACCTGGAAGGGGGCTCTTCATCGACAAGTTGGAGGCCAGCAACAGTAAGACTGTGTCTGAAAAAAGCCAAAAGTGGGGGGCTGGGAGATGGCTCACCAATTAAAGGCCTGGGTTCGGTTCCCCAATACCCACATAAGCCAGATGCACAAAGTGGTGCATGCATCTGGAGTTCATTTGCAGTGGTAAGAGGCTTTGGTGTGCCCATGAACAGTTTCTCTCTTAAATACTTTTTAAATGCCAAAAAGAGAGAGGATGGATGGATGGATGAATGATGTTCACCCTACAACTCCAGGTTCGTGAGTGAGGAGTGAACTGTTGTCTAGTTCAAAGACTCGAGATCTATAGGGCAGAGGGTGGAACACTTACCCAGCACGCACAAGGCCAACACACACCCTCTCTTTCTCTGTCTCCCCATCACACACTAAAGTGGATTATCGTTCACTTCCCCAGCCACCCATATAAGTGTGACACAAGTGCTTGGTATTTGTGGCAGCAAGACGAGTGTGCTCACACGCATGTGCAAATAAATAATAAAACGTAATTTCACATGACCATTCCGGGGCTGGAGAGATGGCTCAGTGGTTGAGGTACTTGGAAAGCCTGCCAGCCCAGGTTTGATTCCCCAGTACCCATGTAAAACCAGATGTGCAAAGTGGTGCATGTGTCTTAAGTTCATTTGCAGTGACAGGAGGCTCTGGTTTGCCCATTGCCCCCCCCCTCTCAAATATAATAAAAATAAGCTGGGCGTGGTGCCACACACTTTTAATCCCAGCACTTGGGAGGCCGAGGCAGGAGGATCGCTGTGAGTCCGAGGCCAGCCTGAGACGCCATAGTGAATTCTGGGTCAGCCTGGGCTAGAGTGAGAGCCTGCCTTTAAAAACAGGACTTGTCACCTAGGTCTCGTTATCCATTAACCTTGAGGTCCCACCGAGGACATCAGTGTTGTCTTCTAGAACTGTCTCCAGGGACAAGACTGTCCCTCATCTGGGATGGTGGCTGAGAACTTCATGTGACAACATCTGTATCTACTTCAGCTAGCATTTTGGTGGCTTCCCTACTTTGGGGGGCTGGGGTGGGGAGGGGACATAGGTCTTCCTTTGTAGTCCAGGCTGGCCTCAACCTCGCCATCCCCCTGCCTCAGCCTCCTGGGAATGGAATGGCACTGGGGTTGAGTCTTGCATCCTCTGTTCTGCTTCAGGAAGGCGGAAAGGACCAGTGATGGAGAGAGACTTCAAGTCAGGTAGGCCTGGGTCCCAGCACCGGCTGTCTGAAGTTCCCTAAAAGTCCTTTCTAGAAGGCTGCTTGCCTCAGGCTCCGGCCTTGCTGGGAGCTGGATTCCAGAAGCTAGAGGAACACTGTCCACAGCCAACATGCAATGTTAGGAGCTTTTTAAATTTTTATTTATTTATTTATTTGTAAGCAGAGAGAGAGAGAGAGAGAGAGAGAGAGACAAGAGAGGCAGACAAAGAATGGGCACTCCATGTGTCTGGCTTTACGTGGGTATTGGGGAATTGAACTCAGATCCTTAGGTTTTGCAGGCAAGTGCCTTAACCGCTGAGCCATCTCTCCAGCCCTATTTCTTTCTTTCAAATCCCAGGCCTTCAGGCTTTGTAAGCAAGCACATTTAACCACTGAGCTATTTCTCCAGCTCTTTTAATTTTGTGGTAGGTTCGCACTCTAGCCCAAGTGGACCTGGAAGTCACTCTGTAGACAAGGCCGATATGGTACTCACAGCCATCCTCCTGCCTCAGTCTCCCTCCTCAGCCTCTCATCTACTACTCTTAAAAATAAACTCGAGCTGGGCGTGGTGACGCACGCCTTTAATCCCAGCACTCGGGAGGCAGAGGTAGGTGGATCACAGTGAGTTCAAGGCCAGCCTGAGACTCCAGTGAATTCCAGGTCAGCCTGGGCTAGAGCGAGACCCTACCTCAAAAGACCGAAAAAAATGAATAAATAAACTCAGGCAGGGTGTGGTGGCGTACACCTTTAATCCAAGCCTTTGGGAGGCAGAGATAGGAGAATTGTTGTGAGTTCGAGGTCAGCCTGAGACTACATAGTGAATTCCAGGTCAGCCTGGGCTAGACCAAAACCCTACCTCAGAAAAGCAAAATAAATAAGTTAAAATAATAAAATTAACTCATAGGGCTGGAAAGATGGCCCAGCAGTTAAGGTACTTGCCTGAAAAGCCTGATGGCCGGGGTTCAGTTCCCCATAAAGCCAAATGCACAAAGTGGCACATGCATCTGGAGTTCGTTGGCAGTGGCTGGAGGCCCTGGTGCGCCTGGCAGAGACACACACATGGCCAATGGGACTGGAGAGATGGCTCTGTGTTTAAGGTACCAGCCTGCAAAGCCTAATGACCCAGGTTCGATTTCCCAGGACCCACGTAAAGCCAGATGAACAAAGTGGCACATGTCTGGAGTTCGCTTGTAGCAGCTGGAGGCCCTGGTGTGCCCTTTCTCTCTCTCTCTCTCTCTCTCTCTCTCTCTCTCTCTCTCTCTCTCTCTCTCTCTCTCTCTCTCTCTCTGCTTGCAAATTAATTTTGTGAAGTGTCCGGGAGACTGGTCACCCCAAATCACAACTCACTGCTCCTCACCACGTAAAAGCCCAAACCCCAGCTTCAGAGAGTTAGGTTTGGGTGTGGACTCCCCAACCACAGCTTGTAAGGAAACTCTCTCCTGTGGACCAGATCTGTCCCACCTGAGCCTGGACAGGTCACCTTAGACGCACCTGAGCCCCTCCCAGACCGACCCTGCCGAGGGCTCTGCTCTGCCCCACGGAACCCCAAGGCCCAGGCATGGAGTCTCCAGTGACCCCGCGGGGCCTCTGTTCTCTGGCCAGCTGACATCTTTGTCTCGTCTCTGCTCTGATTCCAAGAAAATCGTTGGAGAACGAGCGAGCGCCTCGGCAGACCCAGCCTGCGTCTCGCTGCGACTGGGAGGGGGCGAGGCCACTCAGAAGATCTCCGTCCATCTCTGTCCTCAGGCCACTGTCCAGGGAGCTCCTTTTCCTGCTGGAACAGCCAGTGTGTGACCAAGGAGAACCCAGAGTGTGATGACAGGCCGGACTGCCCCGATGGATCCGACGAGGCCCACTGCGGTCAGTGTCTCCCGGGGCCCGTTCACGGGCTGTGGGGGGCATGGTGGTGTGGACAGAAGCAAGGGGCCATCCTTGGCTGGGGAGAGTAAACCAAGGAGAAGGTGGCTGGAGCCAGGAGCTCTGTCCTTCCAGAGCCACGGGGCTGCCTGAAAGGCCCGGGCATGAAGGAAGGGTGGACAGAAGGCTCTAGGAGTGAATAACCAGTATTTTTGCTTTTTTTTTTTTTTTTTTGAGGAAGGGCCTCCCTCTAGTCCCAGGTCGACCTGGAATTCGCTCTATTATTTTGTTTTATTTGGTTTAGTTTGGTCTTTCAAGGTAGCGCTGGGATTAAAGGTGCACCATCACTCCCTGAAGGTGTGGTCTGCACCGGGCTTGGTGGCGCACGCCTTTAATCCCAGCACTCGGGAGGCAGAGGCAGGAGGATCACCATGAGTTCAAGGCCAGCCTGGGCTAGAGAGAGACCCTGTGTCAAAAATCGATAAACATAAATAGGCTAGAGAGATGGCTCAGTGGTTAAGACACTTGCCTACAGGCCTAACAACCCTGGTTTGATTTCCCAGTGCCCAAGTAAGGCCAGATGCACAAAGTGGAGTATGTATCTGCAGTTCATTAGCAGCTGGCTAGAGGCGCTGGACTCTCTCTCTCTCTCTCTGCTTGCAAATAAACACAATACTTTAAAAAATACTTTAAAAAATAAATAAGATGCTGAAGGACACAGAGACCCCGGAGCGCTCGGAAACCAGGTTGGGAGCACCTTGAACTTGGGGCCTCACTGGTGACCCTGTGTCTTGCAGACTGCGGCTGGCAGCCGGCCTGGAGGACGGCGGGCAGGATCGTGGGGGGTGTGGAGGCGGCCCCCGGGGAGTTCCCCTGGCAGGTCAGCCTGCAAGAGAACCAGGAACACTTTTGCGCTGCCACTGTTATAGGTGCCCGGTGGCTGGTGTCTGCTGCCCACTGCTTCAACGAGTGAGTCCCCCGGCCAGGCCCACCCTGGCCTGCCTCCTTCCTTCCTTCCTTCCTTCCTTCCTTCCTTCCTTCCTTCCTTCCTTCCTTCCTTCCTTCCTTCCTTCCTTCCTTCCATCCTTTCCTCCCTTCTCCCTCCAGCTTTCTCTCCCCTCCGCTTTTTGTAATGAATTATCACTTTTCCCTTGACCCAGGGGCTCTCTCTGCATCCAAGCCTTAAACTCACGATCCTCTGACCTCAACCTCCTTAATATAATTATTATATTATTAATCTAATATTAATAGTATTAAAAATATTATTTTCAAGGCAGGGTCTGGCTCTAGCCCAGGCTGGCCTGGAACTCCCGCGATCTTCCCGCCTCAGCCTCCCGAGTGCTGGGTGACAGGTGTGAGCCTCTGTATCGTGTCTTCTTTAAAAGGCTGGGTCCATGTCCTGCTCTGTGCTCTCTGAATGACATGTCACCGCATCGCTGTTACCGCCTGGCCCACCTGGTCCCTCGGGCCCTGTCCTCAGTGGGCTTTTCGATCCCTGCAGACTTCAGGACCCGGCCGAGTGGGTGGCCTACGTGGGCACCATCCACCTCAGCGGCTCGGATGCCAGCACCGTGCGGGCCCGGGTGGCACGCATCGCCAAGCACCCCTCGTACAACGCGGACACGGCCGACTTCGACGTGGCGGTCCTGGAGCTGGCCCGCCCGCTGCCCTTTGGACGCTACATCCAGCCGGCCTGCCTCCCGGCCGCCGGCCACGTCTTCAGGGCCGGCAGGGAGTGCCTCATCTCGGGCTGGGGCTACGTGAGGGAAGGCTTCTGTAAGCAGGATCTGGGGGCCCGGAGGGGACCCTCAAGGGTATGAACCCCATTTTGGGTCCTGTCCTATCTTTTTTTGGTTTTTCGAGGTAGAGTCTCGCTCTAGCCCAGGCTGACCTGGAGCTCACTCTGTAGTCTCAGAGTGGCCTTGGACTCACAGCCATCCCCCTGCCTCTGCCAGAGTGCTGGGACTAGAGGCGTGCGCCCCCACACCCGGCTTCCTTCTGCTAATTGGTTTAACCCCTAAAATCAATGCTGTGGCCGGGCAGAGTGGGCACGCCTATCATCACAATGCTCAGGACGCAGAGGTGGGAGGATTGGAAGTTCAAGGTCATCCTTGACTATATACAGCCAATTTGGGGCCAACCTGGACTATCCGAGACCCTGCCTCAGAGCACCCCCTCCCCAGATTGAGCAGCAGGAAAGACGGGGCTAACAGTTTCCAGCTGGCGGGGGATGGAGAAGTGTGGGCTGATCAGGTAGATGAGGGACTGGGTTTGACCTTCAGGTATGTCTGGAATGGGGCCTGAGCATCTGAGAGGACCGTGTCCCCTGAGGTGACCAGGCAGAGTAGGCCCAAGGGACAGGGATGCGCCTGCAGCTGGCACAGAGTGGTCTCACCTTGCTCTCCTCTCTCCGTGGGGACAGTGGTCAAACCAGAGGTGCTTCAGAAAGCCACCGTGGAGCTGCTGGACCAGAGGGTGTGCACTGGCCTGTATGGCCACTCCCTTACCGACAGGATGGTGTGCGCCGGTTACATGGACGGCAAGGTGGACTCCTGCCAGGTAAGCCCCCAAGGTTTTCCCTTCTCTCCAGAAAAAAATAAATAACGAAAAGACAACCACTACTATTGAACCTGAGCTTGTCCAGATATAAGAGAATCCAGACAGACCCTGTTCAGGAGTCACTTTAAAGTGAGTGACATGGCTTTCTAGCTTGCGGGAGGCTCCAGGTTAACCCCCGACACCAAAACATTAAATAAGGGAGCCTGAGGCCACCGAATACGTTTCAAGTCAGCCTGGGCTAGACTGAGATCCTGCTTCGAAAAATACTAATAAAAATAAAAAATAAGTAAATAATTAAAATCAGGGCCGGGGAGATGGCTGGGTGGTTAAAGGCTTGTAAAGCCTGTCAGCCTGAGTTCAGTTCCCAAGATACCCATGTACACCAGACACTCCAAAGCCCAAGCAGGATGTGGTGGGCACGCCTTTAATCCCAGCACTGGGGAGGCAGAGGTCGGAGGGCAGCCGGGAGTTCAAGGCCAGCCTGAGACTACAGAGTGAATTCCTCAGCTTGGGCTAGAGCGAGACCCTACCTCGAAAAACCAAAACGAAAAAAGGTGCAAATGTCTGCCCAAATGTCTGGCATTGGTCTGCAGCCGGAAGAGGCCCTGGTGCACCGTACAGACACACGGATGTGCAAATAAATAAAAATTAATTCGAGTGAACGGGCTCTGCTGGGTATGGTGGCACATATCTATAATCCCAGCACTAGGGAAGGTGGGTCAGTAGGAAAGTCATGAGTTTGGGTCCTGAGTGCGTATTCTGCACCCACACGGGTCTGCTTGGAGCCTGGAGCCCTGGTCTGCTGCCGTTGCACACTGATCCATGTTTCAAGCGCACTCTCTTTTCTAGGGCGACTCAGGAGGGCCACTTGTCTGTGAGGAGCCTTCTGGAAGATTCTTTCTGGCTGGTATCGTGAGCTGGGGAATCGGCTGTGCAGAAGCTCGGCGGCCAGGCGTCTACGCGAGGGTCACAAGACTCCGTGACTGGATCCAGGAGGTGATTGGCATGGCCAGCCCGCCTGCGGCCCCCACGGGGGCTCCTGTCACCACCTCCCCGGGCGCCCCCTGGCCCACCAACCCCGAGAGCCCGACGGCCCACACCCCTGCCAATGCCGCGGAGGCCCCCAGCGGGGCTGTGCCAATGAACTTGGCCGCCACCGCCACACCACCAGGTATGTGCCAAGCAGGACAGGCACCGTGTGAGGGCACACAGGGTTACAGTGCCGGCGCTGGCTGTCCCCAGGCAGCGAGTGGGAAAGGGTGACTGACTCTGTAGAATTGTGTGCATGCCCATGCCCGTGCCAGGACCTCTTGCTGCTGCAAAGGGCCACCGGGCACTTGTGCCGCCTTTTCCTTCTGGCTGATGAGGGGGGCTTGGGAATTGGACCTGGGCTTTGTAAGCAAGTGCCTTCAGCCACAGCCATGTCCGCAGCCAAAGGGGTTGACCGTTTTGTTTGCTGTTGTTTTTCGAGGTAGGGTCTCGCTCTAGTCCAGGCTGACCTGGGACTCACTCTGTAGTCTCAGGCTGGCCTCGAACTCACGGCGATCCTCCTGCCTCTGCCTCCTGAGTGCTGGGACTAAAGGCATGCCCACCACAGCCCATTTTTTTTTAAATCAATTTTTTATTTGCAAGCAGAGTGATAGAGAAAAAATAGACACACCATGGCCTTCAGCCACTGCAAATGGACTCCAGATGCATGCGCCACTTTGTGCATCTGGTTTTATGTGGGCCCTGGGGAATCGAACCCGGACCATCAGGCTTTGCAAGCGAACACTTTAACCGCTGAGCCATCTCTCCAGCCCCTGACCTGTCACCTTACACTCCAGCTTTTCCTCTCACACCTGCAGCACCTCGGGAAGCACCATAGAATGGGGATCCCTAGGGACCCGGGATGCTGGGACCATGAGCTGGTGAAGATGCCCTGTCCCCTCACCTCTCGTCCCCTTGCAGAGTGTGGGGTCAGGCCTGCAATGGAGAAGCCCACCCGCATCGTGGGTGGGCACAGCGCTGTGCCTGGGGAGGTGCCCTGGCAGGTCAGCCTGAAGGAAGGTTCCAGGCACTTCTGCGGAGCCACCGTGGTGGGCGACCGCTGGCTGCTATCTGCTGCCCACTGCTTCAACCAGTAAGGTTCCCCCAGGGTGGGCTTCAGGGACCCCATCCTCAGCAGCCTGGCCCATCAGACCCTCATGCATTCAGCTAGCTCATGTCATCCGGGCACTCGGAAAGCTAAGGCAGAAGGATAGCTGTGAGTTTGAGGCCATCCTGGGCTACAGGGCGAGCTGTATTCTGACCAGCAGTGTTGGTCTCTGTGTGCAGAGTCATAAGAGTCTGAAGTCCTAAGGGTCCCCTTCTGAGGATCCTTTCCCGGCTCTGCCTAGTTGGTGGGCCCCGTGACTGAGGAACTGTCTCCCCAGCACCAGGGCAGAGCAGGTGCAGGCCCACCTGGGCTCCACGTCCCTCATGGGTGTCGGCGGAAGTCCCTTGAAGCTGGGGCTCCGCAGGGTGGCCCTGCACCCCCTCTACAACCCGGGCATCCTGGACTTCGATGTGGCCCTGCTGGAGCTGGCCCGGCCGCTGGTCTTCAACAAGTACATCCAGCCCATCTGCCTCCCTCTGGCCATCCACAAGTTCCCCGTGGGCCGGAAGTGCGTGATCTCAGGCTGGGGTAACACACAGGAAGGAAATGGTAAGGCGGCCACAGAGGGAATCCGTGGCATTACTCTGCAGGGCCTGAGGGTGGGGGTCCTGGTGAGCTTTCCTTACCTGGCCCTCAATGAGACCTGTGTGCTGACCCCACAGACTCTGACCCACTCACCTCTTGTTACAGCAGCCTTTGGTGTAGGCATATAAATAAAGTTTTATTGGCATATGGCCCCCATGCATTCATTGACCTGGCTTTTTTGCCATAATGGACATGTATGCGGACCCATCATCAGTCTTTTATCCCAAAGCCTGTCACTTTCACTATTTATTACCCCAGGGGCCTGTATGCTGCCCTTCACCTTTGTGTGCAAATAAATTTTATTGGCTATTGGCATACAGTCCCCACGCACTTATTGATGGCATGTCCATGGTTTCAAAGGACATCTCTGCTGACCCGTGGCCTTTTACCCCCTAGACTGTGAGCCATTCACCTCTTGTTACCCCCGGGGGGGGACTGCTGCTGTGTATAAAGTTTTATAAGTATACAGCCCCACGCTTTCTCAGCCACATAACCAAGTAGATGGACCTGCAAAGCTTACAACTCACTGGCCCTTTGTGGAAAAGGTGTGTTATGGTGACACACACCTGTTAATAGCACTTAGGAAGCTGAGGCAGGAGAATCATGGGTCAGAAGGCAGCCTGGGCTACATAGGGAAAGTCTGTTTTGAGAAACCACGAGCTGGGGGTGCACCTCAGTGGTGAGCAGCCAAGGGCCTCGGTTCCATTCCCCAGGCTCGCAAGAAAGCAAGAAAATTTCCTGTGACTCCATGGGTTCCGTCTGTCCGACTCTAGGACAGAGCGCGTGGTCCGTAGACCTGTGGCCGGTTGCTAAGTGGGCTTTGGGGGGGTCTTTCCCGACAGCCGCCAAGCCGGATGGCCTGCAGAAGGCCTCAGTGGGCATCATTGAGCAGGGGACGTGCAGTGCTCTGTACAACTTCTCCCTGACCGACCGCATGCTCTGCGCCGGCTTCCTGGAGGGCAGGGTGGATTCCTGCCAGGTGAGTGGTTGGTGGTGTGTGGGGGGCAGCCAGGCAGGCCTGGGTGTCCAGAGCCCCCCAGAACTGGAGCCTTTAGGTCTCGATGGTGCCCTGCACCTCCATCTCTTGCAGGGTGACTCGGGCGGCCCCCTGGCCTGCGAGGAGACACCTGGCGTCTTCTACCTGGCTGGCATCGTGAGCTGGGGCATCGGCTGTGCCCAGGCTAAGAAGCCTGGGGTGTATACTCGCATCACCAGGCTCAAGGACTGGATCCTGGAGACCATGTTCTCGGCTCCGCCCTCCACCTTGAGTCACCTCCCTAAGACGACAGTCAGTCCCATGGACCCAGAGGTCACCACCAGTATTCCCACCACCCCCGGGGCCACCAACCGGGGGACCGCCAGACTGCCCAACACGACGTTGTCCGCCAGAGGGACCACGTCTAGGAGATGGACGCGAAGTCCTGATGCCCCAGGAACCACGACACGCTCCCACCTGCCAGGTACTGTGACACGGGAGATGTGGGCTGGCGGGTGGCAGTCCATGAAGATGCCAAGGCTGGAGTCCAAGGTCAAGGTGAGGCAGGGCTTTGCCTGGCAAAGGGAGACTTCTCACACGCTCTCCTGTGTGTACCTGTGTCCTGGCCACTTCTGGCTTTAATTTAGTATATTTTTGCAGGGGGTTCAGGCAGGCTCTCGCTCTAGCCCAGGCTGACCTGGAATTCACGCTGTAGTCTCAGGCTGGCCTCAAACTCACAGAGATCCTCCTGCCTCAGCCTCTCGAGTGCTGGGATTAAAGACATGCCCCACCACACCTGGCTCCAGTTTTATTTATTTTTTTTTATTGTCCATAATGAGTTACATTATTTAGTGGGCAAACAATGAGTTATTATCCCCAATTCTCCGATGCTCCCCCTCCCCTATCTCCAACCAGCTGTATATCCTCCTCCGTGGGTAGTCTGGTATTTTTATTTTTAAAAAACACTTATTTGCAAAGGAGAGAGAGAATGAGAATGGGCACGCCAGAGCCTCTTGCCACTGCAAAGGAATTCCAGATGCATGTGCCACCCTGCGCATTATGTGGGTGTTGGGGACTCGAATCCAGGTCATCATCATGCTCTGCAAACAAGGGCTGCGGCAGGTGTCCTACTTCCTGTCTCCATTGCCTTCAACATTCATTCATTCCCACTTACCAGCACCCCAGCTGTGAACCCGTCCAGCCCAGGCCCTCCCTGCCCCTCTTATTAACTCCATCCCTGGGGTGCACAGAAGCTGAGGGACACCTCTCCTGATCCCACTGTCCAGAACACAGGATGGAAGGGTCAGGCTTGGGGTTCTTTGGGGTCCAAGCAGGGCTGAGGCAAGGCTATGCACGGGGCTAGCCTTGGGTCTCCTTGAGAAGCCCCTATGGGAATCCCTGAGTCTGGGTCTTGGGCCCAGTCAGGAAGGTGACATTTCTTCCGGAAGTGGCTTGTGACAGTGCACTTCTCAAGAAACCAGGATGAAGCAGGGGCTTACTGACTTTCCAGGCATATGGACGCTGGTCTCCCCGCTCAGTCTGCACTGATTTGACCCAGGCAGGACCGTGACCATGGCCTGGGCACTCTTAGCTGGTGGCCCCAGGGGGGCTCGGAGGTGGGGGACAGGTGGTCGGCCTGTGAGAAGATATTCCAGGCCACCTGCTGGCTTGGGAGGAGGGAGGCAATCACAGCAGTCAACCTGTGCTGTGGGAACCCAAAGCCCAGACCCACCTCTGGGGACCAGGAGGCCAGTGGGGCTGCTAGGGTGACGGTGGCCCGTGGGAACGATGGCAAGACCTCCATCTCCCATGGGTGGCAGGGAGCCTGGGTTCCTGAGGTGGCCTCCCACACCTGTTCTAGCCGTAGATCAGAGGAGGTCACCCTACAGGTGTGGGGAGGGCTCAGCAGGGGAGCAGACGTGGCCAGAAGGGTGGGGCACTAGGCCTGTGGTCCGGGCTCCTCCGGCTCATGTTCCCTGCAGACTGCGGCCTAGCGCCACCGGGGGCTTTGACCAGGATCGTGGGCGGCAGCTCGGCGGCGCGTGGCGAGTGGCCGTGGCAGGTGAGCCTGTGGCTGCGGCGCCGGGAGCACCGCTGCGGGGCCGTGCTGGTGGCCGACAGGTGGCTTCTGTCTGCGGCCCACTGCTTCGACGTGTGAGTGAGGCCGCCCCACTCGCGGGACACGGGAGCGCCTCCTACCCCCGAGGCCCCGGGCACCCCCCAGGGTACCGGGCGGGGCAGGAAGGGCGCACGTTGTGCCCGCAGCTACGGGGAGCCGCGGCAGTGGTCGGCCATCCTGGGCACGCCGTTCCTGGGCGGCGCGGAGGGCCAGCAGGAGCGCGTGGCGCGCATCTTCAAGCACCCGTTCTACAACGTCTACACGCTCGACTACGACGTGGCGCTGCTCGAGCTGGCGGGGCCCGTGCAACGCGGCCGCCTGGTGCGCCCCATCTGCCTGCCGGGCCCGGCGCCCGGGCCCCCCGACGGCGCGCGCTGCGTCATCACGGGCTGGGGGTCGCTGCGCGAGGGAGGTGGGCGCCCGCGGCGGGGCGGGCGGTGGGCGCCCGCGGCGGTGAGCCCGCGGCCGATCCCATCATGGATGGATCGCACCCCACCGCCCACAGGCTCCATGGCGCGGCAGCTGCAGCAGGCGGCCGTGCGCGTCCTCAGCGAGCAGGCATGCCGCCGCTTCTACCCGGTGCAGATCAGCAGCCGCATGCTTTGCGCGGGCTACCCGCAGGGCGGCGTGGACAGCTGCTCGGTGAGCGCCGGTTCCCGCGCCCTGTCCACCCTGGCTTGGGCAGGCGCATCCCGAGAACGCAGGCTTGCGGGACGGCTGGGGAGATGCTACCTCCAAGAACAAAGTCCGCAAGGGGCCTGGGGGCAACTCGGGTGAGCCAGCCCGGGGCCCGAAGCTTGCTGCTAGCCTGAGAGCCTCCTCTCTCCCCAGGGCGATGCTGGGGGGCCCCTGGCCTGCAGGGAGCCCTCTGGCAGATGGGTGCTCACGGGAGTCACCAGCTGGGGCTATGGCTGTGGCCGGCCCCACTTCCCAGGCGTCTACACGCGAGTTGCAGCTGTGCGAGGCTGGATAGGCCAGAACGTCCAGGAGTGACCGCTGCATGGCCGCTGGGACTGGAGAGCAGGGAGTCCACGGAGGGGCGACCAGGGGCCAGCAGGGACCTTCCAATAAACCCTTCCCCCCCAGACACTGGCTCAGTGCGTGTTCCACTCAGGTCACCCTCTAGAGGCAGGGTACGTAGCCCAGGCTGGTCTCGCCCTCGGCCTCCCAGGGCTGGGATTAAAGGCGAGCCCACCACAGTCAAGTCAGGGTTAAAGCAGCCTTGACGCTTCACACATTTAATCCCAGCAAAATAAACTAAGGCAGGAGGATAGCCGTGAGTTCAAAGCCAGCCTAGGCTAGGATCTGCCCCAGTCTTGGTACGTAGCCCAGGCTGGCCACCACTTTGGCCTCCTGCGTGCTGGATGACCGACAGGCGTGCGCACCCGTGCCCCCATGGACGTGTCACGGGTCTTTGACCTCCACAGCGATTTATTGTCGCCTCTCCTGAGGTCGGTGACAGCTCAGCCAGGGAAGCCAGGTCTGCACCCCAGCGGGGTCTCCTGCTCCAGGGCATGGAGACCCTCTGCGCCGCCAGCTTTGGGGACCCCATCCCGACTGTCCCGCACGGTCCGTCCTGAGGTCGTGGACGTGGTGTTGGTGCGCGTGTGCTCACATGTTGGCGCGCTCCCGCTGCAGCCGCGAGTTGTAGGCCCGGGACACGGTGTTCCAGGCGTCCATGTAGCGGTCCATGCACATGGCGATGCATTTCTGTAACAGGGGACGGCACAAGCCGCTGGGTGGGGGTCGTCCCACGCATGTGCAGCCGCACCGGACTCGAGACCCCTCCCCACAATCCAGGGGAGGCTTCACACTATGGAGGGCACCGAGCCCCTCTTGGCATCTCCCCCCTTCTGACCATGCATGCACAACCCCCCCCCCCCGCAGCGCCATCGTGACGCTGCGCATGCGCAGAGCCTCTCCCAACCGATCAGATCTGCGGGAGCCATGGGGGGAGTCTCACCTGCTCCGAGTTGTCCAGGGAGCCCCCCGGCTTCCCGATGCACTTCCGGAAGCACTTGTCAGTCATCCTCTGTGGACACAGGCGAGGCTTCAATTCCTGCCCCTGGGACCCTAAAACGCCTCTCCTCCCCCGGGACCCCCGCCGCTCCCCCCTCCCCGCGCAGGACCCCGCCGCCTCTCCTCCCCCGGAACCCCGCCGGCGCTTCTCACCCCGGGACCCCGCCTCATCCCCGGTCCCCCCGGCACGCCCCACACCTGCAGCAGCTCCTGCGCGTTGGCCACGGCGATCTGCACCTTCACCTGCTCCATGATGAGCCCCGGGTCCAGCTTCCCGCCGCCGCCCGAGCCCCCGAAGTCAGAGCCGAAGCCGCTCTCCATGGCTACCTCCGCAAAGTCACCCGGGCCGCGGCCGCGCGCGCCGACCCGCAGCCGCCGCCGGAAGCACCACCGGAAACGGAGACCTGAGGCCAACTCCCACAAGGCCTCGCGCGCCCTCTGAAATTGGGCCGGGAGCGGAAACACCCGAGACTACATCTCCCACAAGGCCGTGCGCGTTCGTAGTCCACCCTGGAGTTAGATCCCTAGGGAACAGCCAGACTACATCTCCCACAAGGCCGCACGAGCGCTCTACGCGTGCGCACCGACATGGTCTTGATTCCTTTTCGCCTCGCGTGCGCAGGGCGGGCGCTGGTGCAGCTCCGGCCTCCCCGCGTGGGAGGAGCTCCGGGAAATAAAAGTCAATTGGTAAAAAGCCGGGTGTGGAGACGTCGCTCGTAATCCTAGGGTTAGGGGGTCAGGTAACAGGTAGGGTCACCTCAAGTTCCAGGGGCTCGAGGCGGTGGATAGCTTTCTTGCTGGGGGAGCTGGAGAGATAACTCAGCAGTTACGGAGCTTGCCTGCAGAGCCTAAGGACCCGGGTTCGGGTTAGCGTCTGGAGTCCGTTTCTGTCTCTCTTCTATCTCTGCTTGCAAGCCTTTTTTCTTGTATGCAAAGCTTGCTGCCTGGGGATCAGTTCCCATGGGTCTTTGCAACAGCAAAAGACTCACACGCCCACACCGCAAGTCCACACATTGAAAATTTAAGAAAAATAATAAATAGGAGCTGGGGAGATGGTTGCCTGTGGCCTGTGTTCACTTGCCCAGTACCCACGGAAAACCCACGCAACAAGTGGCACGTGCATCTATGCACGAGGCCAAAGCCAAGGCCGGGAGATGGCTCATTCACGCGCTCCTCTGCAAGACTGAGAACCTGTTTCATCTGAGAGGAAGTCATCTAGCTTTGCCAAGTAATTTAAGTTGACTGGGCCCCAAAAGTAAAATAAAAAAATCAACAAGTGTCCTTAGGTGTGCCCTGGGAGGGAGCTCCCCTTTCCCAGAAGTTAAGTCTGATCCTGGCCTCTTCTTGAGCCAGCCTTGCCCTCACTGGCTCACCTGAGCCTGAAGGTGGTAAGTAGACTTACCAGGGGGCACGCTCTGTCCACCTCTCCTGAACTCCAGCCAGAGCAGAGAACCCCTGGCCCTACCCCCTCCTGCTCATGGCAGGAGCTCTCTGCACTTACTTCTCTCTCTCTAAATCTCCTCCACTTTCTTCCAGGGCCAACACATGGGCTCTCAGACCGCGTGGGTGAGTCCATTTTCCTTCCCTTGGTTTTATACATCCCTCAATAAATGTGGTAATTTAGCAATCATCTTTCTCAGTCTGCTTTTCCAGTCTGCTTTTCAGTCTGTGTGCTCTGGGAGGCACAGCGGCACCCTGGGGCCCGGGCCAGCCGCTCCAGTCTCATAATTGGGGGAGAGCCCCCCCCCCAGGCCTCAAACCTGAGCACAAATACCGCACTCACGAGAGTCAAATCAAAGTGTTTATTGGAGTGTTGTACAAAAGTTTCCAGTCATAAAATGGATATTACAAATCACCGGAGAACAAGAAAAGCAAAACACACATTTGGCATGCATCTTAAAACCATCTCTGAAATGAGCCCTGCCCACACCCCTGCACAACGGGCCACCCTGGCTTAAAACACACCGGCCTCGGGGCACCCCAGCCCTCACCTGCTAAGAACCCCCGGGGGTGGAGGCACTGGGTGAGAACAGCTGACAACCCGGACACGTCATCTCATGAACTAGACTTCCGGAAGCCATGGTGGCCAAGCGGGGAGCCTGGGTGTGAACTCTCAGGGCCCCCCTCTGACAACCAGCTGCCAAGGCCCGAGCCCTCAGCAGGGCCCAGTGACCGGTGTACTGACTTAATGTAAAAAAATAAATATCCGTTAAAAAAAATAACGTGTGTCTGTCTGTGCAGGTGAGGGAGGAGTGTCGGGGCACTGGCATGACCGAGAAGCTAGCCCTCAGTAAAAGCCAACACGTGGACAGACACACGGACACACGCAGTGTGCACATGCGCATGCTCCTCAGAGGGTCCCCAGCCTGCCTCCTGTGGGAGCTGAAGCTACCTGGGCCCAAGCATGAGGAGCTGCCATCCCTGTTTACCCCACCCCAGGAGGACCCTGCATTCTAAGTTTGGTTCTTTCAATGTTTTACGGAAATGAAACTCTTAACTGTCAAACCCCTATGGCACCCAGGACCAAGGCCACCCTCCTGTCCCCTCCCAGGTCCAGTATCAGAGCCTCCCAGCCCACAGTTCCTGGCCTGGTCGCTACACCAAAGTAGGTGATGTGCAAGGGGACAAGAGTCCCCTGGACAGTGGCCAAGGAGACCCACATTTTAAGTTTGCTTAAAAACCGTCTAGAATGTACCAAGACTAAGGAAACCCAGTGATAGAAAAATAGGTTCAGCGGCAATGCAGACGGTGGGATCACATCAGCCTGCAGCCCCTCGAGGTGGTCCGTGGGTCCCCCTGTCAGAGAGGGGCACAGTGTTAGGTGAGTGGGAAGGAGCAGGAAGCCCAATCCACAAGGTCCCATTCCTCCAGCCCTGACTGAGCTGGAGCCCTGTCCACACAGAGCCACGAGGCCTGCATCGCCCCGGCTAGGGCTGCTCTGGTGCTCCAAGAGGTGACTGACTTTGATCACCCGTCATCCCAGACACAAGGACAGCTCTTGTCTGGACTGGGTGGGTTCAGCCTCTACCTGCTGGTGGAACAGGTCCTCCTCGCCAAACTCGGTCTCGTCCTCTTCCTCCTCCTCGCCGTTCTCGCTCTCCCGGACAGAGGACTGCTTGACCACCCTCATGGCCACCTCCTGAGGAAGACAAGCGATGAGGTGGCCCCTGGCACCCTAGTGCTGGCCCCACTGAGTATGGACCGTCCCTCTAGATCTGCTCTGAGTCGTGGCCCCTCCTCCTGGTCAAAGAACAGAATTATGGGGCTGTCCTGCCCACAGGAGCTGTGGGTCTCAGATCCACCCCAAGACCCCCGAACCTGCTCCGCACCCACCTCTCCGTCTGCATTGACCAGCACGGTGCGGAAGCTGTCTCCCGAGCCCCAGCTGCCCTGGCTCTTCCACACAAGGGTTGAGGGGGGGCTGTGGGCCACCCCCGCACCAGCTGCCCACACCTGGGGATGCAAGAAAGGCCCCGTCAAGGTATCTCTGGGTGGGTAGGCCCGGCCAATGATCTCGGCGGGCTTGTCTACACCTGATGGACGTGAATGAAGACGCCATGGGTGGAGACGGCTCAAAGGTTAGGGCACCTTTCTGCCCAAGCGTGAAGGCTTGAGACCCCAACTCCAAATCTTCTGATCCCGTGGCCATGCCCACCTGTCACCTCAAAGACCAGGGGTCACCAGGGCTTGCGGCCAGCAGCAGGACCTGGCCGGCATCAATGAGAGACAGCTCCAACAAGAACACGGAAGAGCACATGGAGCAGGACCAGACACTGCACACGCACACAGGCGGAGGTCCATGGTGGCCAAGGACCCTCAGTATTGGTCAGTATGAGATCAGAAATGCCTCAGGCTCCAGGTTTGACCTCAGAGCTGACCCTTCCGGTCAGTGCCCACCAGTGCACACAGCTGGGCTCGAGACTGCACATGGCCGCTCAGACCACAGGCAGCCAAGGTGAGGCCGGCCCAGCTAATGTCAGAGAACGTGCTGGGTCTTGGCAGTACCTCCAAGTCCCAAACCTGGAGCCCAACAGCAGCCACCTACCACCTACCGTCACTGTCTGGCCGGCCCGCAGGACGTACTTGGGCGTGAACTTGTAGGCGATCTCCTCGCCCTCCAGGACCTGCCTCTTGATCCTCCAGTTCCCGAGGGACTGGTCCTAGGAGGGAGGGCACACGCGTGACCCTGGCCCTGAGGACCGAGGGTGGGGAAGCGCTGGGTGCCTGCCACTCACCTTGTCAGAGCTGTTCTTGAGCCGCACGAACCTGCCCTCGAGGTCCACCTCCTCGATGCCCACGCTGCCCGTGGCCGAGGCCTGCTGGGCCAGGCGGAAGCCACTGCTTGCAGAGCCGCTGCCCGCAGAGCCGATGCCGCTGGAGCTGCTGCCGGGCGAGTCCTCCGCCTCTAGCCGCCGTCGCTTGCCGCGGCCCGGCCGCCCGGGGACAGACGCAGCACTGCTGCTGCTGGAGGTGGCCCTGGACACGGTGACCCGGGACGACGGGCTGGGAGACAGCTTCAGCCTGGGGCGGCATGGGAGGGAGGTATGATGGGCAGCCCCGGTGGCTGCGTGGGCACCCCCACAGCCTCCCATCTGCCCACCTCTCCTCCTCGCCCTCCAGCAGCTTGCGGTAGGCACTGATCTCCATGTCCAAGGTCAGCTTGACGTCCAGCAGCTCCTGGTACTCAGCCAGCTGCTGCTGGAGCACATCCCGCATGGCTGTCATCTCCTGCTCCTTGGCGTCCAGCATCTTGCGAAACTTGTCCCGTTCCCCGGCCATGGTCTCCTCCAGCTCACGGATGCGGTCCTCAGCGGCACTGGCCTGGGGACGGGCAGAGGCCAGGTCACTGTGGCCGGTGGCCACCCTACCGCACCCACGGGGCAGGGGTCCGGCCTCACCTGCTTCTGGAGGCCCGACAGCTGGTAGCTGAGAGACTCGATGCGCACGCGGGCCTCCTGGAGCTCCTCGCGGGCAGTGCTGGCCGCCTTGTCGTTCTGATCCGAGCTCAGCTTGGCATGGTCCAGCTGGGGACAGTGACAGTGAGCATGGGCCCACAGGGGTCCCCGGCCCACCCAGCTGGCCAGACGGCCCCACCTTGGCCTGGTAGGTGTGCTCCAGCTCTTGGCGGTAGAGCCGCACTTGCTCGTCGTGCTGGCTGCGCAGCTCCTCCAGGGCCTGGGCCATCTTGAAGTCGTACTCCTGCTGCCGGCTGCTGTCCACCTCCACCAGACGCCGCTCGTGCCGACGCCGCGTCTCCCGCACCTCCTGCAAGAGTCCACCCACTGCGTGCCACCCTGGGACCTCGAGGTGCTCGGAGAGAACCACACTGGGAGGCAGAGACAGAGGCCAGCCTCGGCTCTGTGGCAAGACCTCGTCACAAAAAAAAAGGGCAAATGTCCAGAACAGGACAGTCCTGACCCAGGAAGTGGGCTCATGGGCGACTGCACGCGGACTGGACACTTCCGTGTGGAACGCTCTAGAATTAGAGACAATCCTAAGCACACAGAAGGATGGATGAAGCCTAGTGCAGTTTCTAATTCACAAAGCTGTCACTGGAGACATTACTGTAGCCCATCCCAGGGGCCTGGGTTCCCTTCGGGACACAGTGCACATGATAGTGACAGGATGCCCAGGCCGCTGGCACATGGGCACCTGGTGGCATCTTAAGATTCCCATCACCAGAGAGTTCTAGAACTGGTCCCTGTGACTAGTTTGTGAAAACAAATAGGGCTGTTTCTCCCATAGACCTTCCCAGTGCCCCGAGCCAGCTCCCCCCTAAGCAGCTCGCGCCCCTGAGGGGTCTCTTCTGGGAGGCTGTCCTGGGGTCCTCACAGTTCCCTTCAGGGATCCTGTCACAGGGCTCTTCCCAGGACTCCTCGGGAGCTTCCTCATGGGACGCCTCACAGGCCCCCTTGTCCTTTCCTTTAAGGATAAGGCTTAAAGAGCTTCCTTCATGTGCCCCCCACACAGATCCCCTCAGGAGTCTGTCTGTGGGCTCCCTCGTACTGCTTTCTGTCCCCAGCTGCTCCCCGGGTTTCTTCAATGACACTCCAGGGCTGCTGTTTCTCTCCGCAGGCTCCTTCCTGGGTTCAAGGTCCCCAGAAGTCTCTTCATAGCTTCCTTCCCATGGTCAGAGTCCTTCACAGGATTGGGGTCCCCCTTGGGTCTCTGAGTGAGGTCACTCACAGGCTCAAGTCCTCTGACAGAGTCTATGACCCTCATGGGTCAGTTCACAGCTTCCTTCCCAGAGTCAGATTCTCTCAGAGATTTGGGGTCCCTTGTGTCCTTTCATGGTTCCCCCAGGCCCCTTCCTGGGCTCCTGAGGTGCAGGGTGGCGTGAACCCTCCAGAGGGCGGGGACCCCAGCTGAGCTGCTGGCCCAGTGACCCAGAGATGGGAAGGGTGCAGGGGAGAGGCCAGGCCGCACAGTGGTCTCCAAACACATGTCCACTTCCTGACCCCAGAACACGCGAGTGCGCTGTGTGGAGAGCCAGAATCCAAGGACCACACGGCCATGGCTGTGGGAACAAGCCCAGAGGGCAATGGGTGGACACTCACCTCCTGGAACACGTTCTTCTGGAAGTCTAGCTCCTCCTGCAGGCTCTGGCAGCGGTTCTCCAGGTCCACGCGCATCAGCGTCTCCTTCTCCAGCTGCTGCTTGGCCACCGCGTGGCCATCCTCTGCCTGGGGAGGACAGTGGGCTGAGACGGCCGCACGCACGTGCTCTGCCACCTGGCGAGGCTTCCTGGCCCCTCGGGGAGCCCCCCACCTTGGCCAGCTGGGCCCGCAGCTCTGCCACGTCATTCTCCAGGCTGCGCTTGTCACTGAGGGCAGCTGCCAACTCAGCCTCGCTCCGGTGGAAGAGGGACTCCAGGTCCTTCACACGGCCCTGGGCCGCTGTGAGCTCACTTTCTCTCTTCTTCACACTGAAAGTCAGGAGGATGAGGGAGTCAGGAGGGAGAGCAGCCAGCAGGCCCAGGAAAGCCAGGTTCAAAGCCGTTAGGACTCCTGTCAAGTGACACAGGACAGGCCTGACCTATGATCCCAGCACTTAGGAGGCTGAGGTAGGATCACTGTGAGCTGTGGGATCGAGTGAGACCCTACCTCCAAAATGAAGGAGCCTGACCTAGGATGCACCCCCGGGAAAGCTGAGCAGCCGTTGTCTGAAGGTCGTGGCCCTGGCTGCTGCCCACTCCACAGCAGGAAGCTCGTGGAGCCCAGGCCTGGCAGCTCTCACACCGCCACGACAGGCTGTCACTGTGTGCGCCTGGCATCTCCTGCCCTGTGACTTCTGGGTGGAGCCCTGACCACAGAACAGCTGGTCGTGCTCGGAAGCATGTGGTTTTGAGCAGGGTGACAGCTCACCAAATACCAATAGTCCAGACTGCAGCCAGCAGCACGGGCTTTAGTCGTCTTTAATTATCTATTTGCAAGTGGAAAGAGACAGAGGGGGGGAGGGAGGTGGTGCATGCATCTGGAGTCTATTTGCAGTATCTAGAAAGACAGAGAATGGTTGTGCCAAGGCCTCCAGCCACTGCAAAGGAACTCCAGACACATGCACCCCTTTTGTGCATCTGGCTTTACATGGGTACTGGGAAGCAGACTGAGGGTGTTGGGTTTTGCAGGCAAGTGCCTTAACCACTGAGCCATCTCTCCAGCCCTGTTTTTGGACTTTTCTTCTGAGACAAGATCTTGCTATATGTAGCCCAGGCTACCCTAGAGCTCCTGACCCTCCTGCCTAGCCTCCTGCACATTTGGGAGCTGCAGGCGTGTGCCACTGTGCCCAGCAGATTCTAGACCCTTGGACGCTGTGAGCCTGGTGTCAGCCTCAGAGCTGACTGCCAGGCTTCCTCCCCAGGTGTCCAGGACCCCCTCACGGCTGGCTTGCTCTCTGCAGTGGGCACCTCCAGCCTGTCTGTGGCTGTGGGTTGTACAGACAACCTGGCAGACGGCTGGGGCGCTGTGTGAAACGTGGAGCTCGGTGGGCCATCTCATCAGAACCCGCTCATGGCCACCATGAAGGTCAAGTGGTTTCTCGGAGTCCTGGGTCCAGGGCAGACAGGAATGAGGACTCTGGTCACTGCTCCGGCCATCTACCAGTGTGAGCTCTCAGCTTCCAGTCACCCCACACAGGAGAAGGGGGCACCAAGCTCTCTGGGTGCCAGCTTGGGCGCCTCTACCGGGAAGAACCCCAGGTCCTCCAGCCATCAGGGGCCTGAGGCAGGTGACAGGAGCCCAGGCCAGGCCAGGCCAGGGTCTAGCTCGTCCCTCCCCAGCCACCACCTGACCGCCACGGCTTGGGGAGGTCAGTTTACATCAATGGACACACCTGTCACCCAGCAGGATGGAGATGGGGGGCGTGGCCTATGTCCACAAAGCCAAGTGACTTTAGAGCAGAGGTCCCGCTACTGTCCCCGAAGCACTGTGTGTCTGATGCCCAAGCCTCTGGAGCCACGGCCTCCTACCTCTTGTTGGCCTCATCCAGCTCAGCCCGCACCTTGCCGGCCTCAATCTGCAGGCGGGCACGCTCGCGGGCGGTCTCGTCCAGCACCCTCCGGGCATCCGCCAGCTCCGACTCGTACAGCGCCTTGATGCTGCTCACCTGGGAGACACGTGAGGAGGCGGTGGGGACGCAGAGCCACCCACATCACTGGCTCACCCAGGAGGCAGCGGCCCCGGCAGGGAGGCTGAGTGGCCCTTCTGGAATGATCCATACCCCTCCCAGGCCTCAGCACCTGCACAGGGGAGTGAGCACCCGGCCCTGGGACACTGACCCTCAGCCCCATGCCCCAGCCTCAGCCCTGTGCCCAAGGATGGCGAGCAACAGTCTCTGCAGGACACTGGGGCCTTGGCCACCGCACGTCACGTATGCTTTCCGTACATCAAGTTGTAGTTTCTGAAATTGGTACTATGATGGGAATGTCTACCTGAGACCACCCACGGGCACCAGGACAGTGGGTTCTCTGAACAACATCCTGGGCCACAGGAGCTCCCCGGGTGGTGAAAGCCACGCTCCTCGGCATGGCCCAGTGTCCCACACCTCACAGAGGTGCTATACCAGGGTCATACGGGGACACCAAATGCAGCCCCTCCTGACTTCCTCTGTCCCTCCCTCAGACCCCATGGCCCCATCTATGACAGCACCCTGTCCACCTGAGGTGGGGGGACTGCACTCTGCACACATCTGGTGCAGGACTGAGCCACCTGGATAAGGAAAACCCTTCCTGAGTCACTGCTGGCTCCAAGTTCAAGTTCAAAGCCCAGCTGGTCACCAGTCAGGCCTCTTGTACCGTCCCTAGCCAGAGGCCTTGAGGAACACTTGGATGCACACAGTCCTGGTGTGACCACAGCCTGCCTGGTGTTCCCATGTGCTGACTGGTCCCTGCTGGGGCCACATGCACCAGCTGGGCACACAAGTGGCATTTCTGGCCACCCCTCACCCTCCTGTGTGCAGGGCCACACCCGAATATGTGGAAGCAAACCACCGCAAGACAGAATCTCACACCCCAGAAGTCAGAAGACAGGCAGGCGCGTGGGGCACCAGCCTCTTCCAGGGAAGGTGAAAAGCAGCCCGTGTGGCTCTTCCCAAGGGACAGCAGGGATCAGGGATCGGGGATCGCCACCTGACCCAGCATGCCACTGCGCCCAAGGTGTGCATGTCCACCCAGTGTCCACAGGTGACGATGGACACACAGCAGGTCCATCCACAGTGGCGGAGTACTACTCAGCCATGAATAGGAACAGGACTCTGACCAGCAAGAGAACCAGACACAACAGCCACACATGTGCGACTCCATGAAAGGAAATGACCAGAACAGTCAATCCAGAGACAGGAAGGGGATTTCTGGGCACCAGCGGCTGGGAAGGGACTGGGGCTTCTGCTTGGGTGATGGAATCTTCTGGAAGCAGAGTGAGGGCTGTACACCTCTGCAGTGCCAATGGGTGGTAGCAGGAGGAAGTCACTACGTGGGCCACCGGACACAGCCCAGCCGAGGCCCTGAGGGTCACCCCAATAGGCAAGAGCCCTGGGTGGAGGGAGCTGCCAAGGACCCTTTGTGGGACCAAGCGTTTCCTGGAGGTGGGTGCAGACCAGAATATGCTATGCACAATGGGCCTCACAGTTGGTGACATTCTACGGAGGGAAATTGAGGCCTGGAAGAGGAAGAGCCTGCTGACCACCCTGTTCCTGGCACGAGAGCGAGGAGGCAAGCCCCTCCCTAAACTGGCCACTTTGTGCATCTGGCTTTCTGTGGGTACAGCAGGCTTTAACCTCCAAGCCATCTCCCCAGCCTGGGTTCTGGGTTGTTAAGTGGGAGCTCACGTTCCGGCTTGGATAAGGCTTTAGAAGCACCAAGCCTCGCCCGTGCGCCTGTCACATAAGGTGTCAGCAGCAAGCCGCCTCCCAGCCTGCAGAACACGCTGGCTGGCCTTCCTGGAACAGCAGCCCCAGGGCCATGGCAGGTGGCCTGGGAGAGCCCAGCACCAGCCCGGCGACAGGTGGCTCCTGGGGGACTTGCAGCTGACCTCCCCCGACCCAGAGCCAGGGCTCAGACAGCTGTCCCCACACACGTCAGTGCGTCAGCTGCAGGTCTGAGGACCCGAGTTGGCCTTTCACCCACAGGCTGGGTGGCATCCTCCAACCCTGGGCCTCCAGCCCTCCAGAGTCCCTGTCCCTCGGGCAGCAATAGGACACCACGGCGGCTGAGGCCAAGCGGGATCCCTTCTCCCCCAGCACCTGTGTGACCCTCCTGACACCCACCCAGACCTTCCAGCGACCATGCTGGTGTGCACCAGAGCACTCACTGTCCCCACAGCCAGACACCACACAGGGCCACTCTTGTGTGAGGGTAAGCCAGAAGCTGGCAGGGGGCGGGCCTGCAGCCCGGGTCCTCCTGGTCACCCCACCGGGTTCTGCCAGTTCCATGCCAGGAGCCCCCCCAAGTTGCCCCGGAGGCAGACCCCATCAAGGGTCTAAATTCTCCCTGCTAGCCCCTCTCACGGTCACACTCTCTGTCCAACACCAGTTCTCTCAGGAAGGCCACTGTGCTGCCCACGTGAGCTGAAGCCAGACAAAGCAGATTCCCTGGGGCACCCCCACTGCCACCCCACCAGCTGCACTGCGCTCCAACCAGACTCACAGAGCTGAGACACAGCCGACTGAGGCCATCGCTGCTTCCCACATGGCCAAGTGGCCCTCCACAGGGGAGGGTCCTAGAGCTCGCTGTACACCCACCAGGCAGAGCACCCCAAAGCTCCATGGAGCAGAGCCTTAAAAATGACCAGAAACCCCCTGGAGCCATCTTGATCTTGAGGGATGTTTTACCCCTGACCACGCCCCCAGCCCTCACTGTGGGTTCTAGGCAGGGGCTTTATCACTGTACCCTCAGCATGTCTGTCACTCTTACTGTGTAAAACCATTACTTATGGTGGCTCCAACTCTAATAAAAGTTCCTTATTGTGATGCTGAAACCAGACAAGATGACATGCCCAAGACACCCAGAAACTAAGCCTGTCGTGCTCCTCACACAAGCCCCTCTTTCACCTGGCCCTGGGACCATACCCCAGGAGGAGGAACCCCAACCCAAAGTAGGCACCAAAGTGTAGGTACCTCCCCCCCCCCTGGAAAGGCCCCTGGGTCTGGGTATGCCTTGACCAGGGACATAAACGCTTCACAGGCCTCCTCCTGGGACCCCTGAAAACTTCAGTTAGAACTGAGGTCAGGTGACTCACCTCAGGGGCCCCTACAAGATCTCACACCCTGTTCGGAGGCTTGTTCAGAGTCGTTTCCCCCCCCCCCCCAAAAAAAAAAGCAGAGAATAAGACATCTTCATGTTGAGATGAAGTGTACCTTGGCTCATACCCCCTTAGCCAGGGGCTCCCCAAATCTCAGAATTCCAAAAGTGGTAACACACTCAAGATCGCAGCCTCCTACACAGGATACCTCCCAATCCTGAGGACCCCTAGTTGAGGGCCAGGGCCCACTCTGCACTCTCCCCTCTGAAGACCCAAAAATTCAACCAGGTGTACCCCAACATCTCACATCCCAAAATAGCCTCCTCATTCAGTGATCTCCCAAGACAGCCCGCAACTGCACTCCTCACTTGGGTCCCCCAGAATCTCTTGTGGGGGGGCAGAACTGCTGATAACCTGCCCCTTCACTTAGTGGACACAACTCCAGACCAGCACCTGGTCTGCACCTCTTAGGGTCCCCAACCCAAAAAAACCCTTGCAACCAACCTCCAGAGCTAAGAACTCCCCTCATTCTGCGCCCTTTGTCCCCAAGGTCTCTTCACACTCTACTGGGAGGGGGTGTGTGTGCTCACCCAGTCTACATCTGTCCCATAGGGGTTCAGAAAGCAACTTCCATCCCACCCCTCTTATGGGTGTCCCCAAAATCTCAGGACCCTCTTGTCTTGTCCCTCAATGGTCCCCAAAGCTAAAAGGTCCCTGGCACAACGTCTGGCTCACACTCCTTGCTCAGGGCCCCAAGATATACTGGACCTCTAATTGGAAGAGATACTCTCCATTTTTTGCACAAATCCCTTACAGCAGCCCTGTGTGCACCCCATAACCAGAGTCATTAAGTCTCTGACCCAGAGTGGAGAGAGCAAGGCTCCCCCCACCCCCTGTAGGCTTCTGTCCCTCAGGGAATCCGGAACGCCCTTGGGTGCACAAGGGCACACCTCAAGCTTGGGGTTTCCGAAATCTCCCTGGATCTCAGGTAGGCGGGACCTGCCCAGTCTGTACCTGTGCACACCTCAATCGCCAGAGATCCTCCAAATCCTTAGAAGACCTCATCTCACTGTGCACCTGTCTCCCTCTGAGCTCGGAGTCCCGGAGGCGCCCAGAGAGGAAGGGGCTGGCCCAGTGTGCACCTGTCTCCGGGAGCTCTCCCCATCCTGTCAGCACCAGGCACACACCCCTTGCTCAGGACCCCCTCCAAGACCTCCTGAACCCCGAACTGGAGGTCTTGTCTCGGTTTGCACCTGTCCCCAAGGGGTCCACACAGCCCTCGCTGGGGATGCCCCTTACATCTCTGAACCCTCGCTTAGGTGGGTCTCATCTCCTTGTACATCAGAGCGGGGGGGGGGAGCTCAGCAGCCCCAAGCCTGTTGGGGTGTCCAGTCCTCATTGGGATGCACAAGATACCCCACGGGGGAGCCGGGTGTGCAAATGTCTCGTGCGGCCGGCAGAGCGAGCCCACGGGCGGCCCGTGCATGCACGTCCCTCTGACTAGGGTCCCCCAAAGCCCCGTGAACCCCTCATCTCGCGGGTGGTCACCTCCACGCCCCCACCCCACCCCACCCCGCGCCCGGAATCCCTGCACCTCGCGAGTGCTTACCTCCACGCCCCCCCGCGCCCGGAGTCCCCGCACCTCGCGAGAGGTCACCTCCACGCCCCCCGCCCGGTGTCCCCGCGTGCCCGCACCTCGCGGGTGGTCACCTCCTCCTTCTCCGAGACCCGCAGCAGGAGCCGATCGTTCTCCAGCTCGAGCGCGCGCACGCGGTCGATGTAGTGCGCCAGGCGGTCGTTGAGCTCCCGCAGCTCCTCCTTCTCCTGCAGCCGGGACAGGCGCGTTGGAGACAGCGGCGTGGCGGGCCCACCCGCGCGGCCGGGGCACGGCGACGCCATGGCCAGCCCCGGATCGCCGCGCTCATTCAATCCCCGCCGCCGAAGATGGCGCCGCCACCGCCCGCTGCCCGCCAAGGCGTGGCGCGGGGCACGCCGGGACCTGTAGTCCGCCCATCTGCGCGAGGCACGCCGGGAGCTGGACACCGAGGACGCCGCGCGGGGCACGCCGGGAGATGTAGTTCTCAGCGTCGGCCCCTCGCTGTGTTGCTGTGGTTCCCAAAGCCGGTGACCGGAGCCGTAATCAAGCCGGTCATCGTAGCACCGGGGAGGCTGAGGCAGGAGGAGCGCGAGCTGAAGGCCAGCCTGGGCTGGATAGCGAATGCGTGTCCGAAACAAACAAAAACAAAACGGGCTGCCGAGATGGCTCAGCGGTTAAAGCGCTCGCCTGCAGCCTAATGACCGGGCGTTCCATTCCCCAGTACCCACTACGTAAGCCAGATGTGCAAAGTGGCGCAGGCATCTGGAGCTCTTTTGCAGAGGCAGGAAGCCCTGGCGTGCCCATTCTCTGTTTCTCTCTCACTCTTTCTGTACCTCTTTGTCAAATAAATTAAGCTAAATATAAAATAAAATAAAACAAAACCCCGGGGTTGGAGGTTTGGCTCAGAGGTTAAAGCTAAAGGCGCTACTTGTAAAACCTGTTGACCCAGGTTCAATTCCCCAGTACAGAGATTCTGGCACATGCCCTCCTCACAAATAAACAGGTAAATAAATAAATTAATTAAATAAAAATTAGATAAACAAATTTATATAAAGAAACCCAATAACAGCAAAAAAAACAGGAATGACTGACTTGGTGCACTCTTGTCAGGCGTCAAGGTCAAACAAAGGTTAATCTGTTACCTAGGTAATTCCAGGCCGGCCTGGGGTACATGAACCCCTGTCTCAAACCAATTTAGTGGCTAAAGGAGCTTGCTTGCAAAGCTTGCCGGCCTGGGTTCTGAATCTCCCAGGGGCCTCTTGGTCCTTAGAGCTAGTGGAGGCCCTGGGGTGACCTGGAGTTCCCCAGAGAATGTCCAGCCTGTTCAGGAGGTTTCTGTAGATGTCCAGGGCAGGCACCGTGGGCAGCAGCTGGGAGTGTCCCTGGGAGTCCCCAGGGCTGACGGAAAGGCTGTGTCCCAGGCCTGGAGCTGGGTCCATTGGGGGAAA
>PVHP010019486.1:0-31809 GCA_004024765.1 Zapus hudsonius
TGAGAAAAGAGCATTATAATGTGTCAAAATCTCAGTTTCTATAACAATAAATATAGAGCAAATAATTATCATCTCAAGGGATTAAGAAGAAGAAAATGAGATATATATGAGATATTATACATACAATAAGTGTTACAAGTCCACAGTAAAGGAGTATAAGCAACTTCCTTCCTATTCTTTATTTCTAGGCTTATTCAGAAAGGAAGTACGCATCAAAAGCTGGCAGTAGGGATCATGAAGAGCTTGTTGGAAGGAGAGAGGTGACTTCATCTCACCTCCCAGCCAGCTAATGTAATGATAAGTTTGGGTTTCCAAAGGCATGTCTAAAGTTGGGTTTTGAAGAAAATGTAGATTCTTTGGCGGATTGTTTGACTTCCGTTCTTGGAAGAAGCAGTCCTTCATACTTTAGTATGAATTCTTGGTGCAGATGGTATTCTCCAAATACCATGCTGAGAGAAGAACTTTGGTGGGAGTAGCTTTTGGAGCACAAACTTTTAATCTAAATATTAACTTTTGAGCTCTGTTGCCCACCTCCTGGCCAAGAAGTGGATCACAAAGTGAGAGATTATAATTTCCAGCTGCCAGGGACAGATGCAGTCAGTTTCTGGATTTAGCCATAGCAAGCATGGAGATTGAAGTCCAGCTGAGAAGGCAGCTGTTGTCGAGAAGGTAGCCAAGAGGAGTGAAAGCAAAGAGTGCCCAATCCCATTGCTGAATCAAGGAGACTAAGCATGTCTGCTGCAGTGCAAGAGAGGACGAAGGAGCAGGTAATGTGGGCTCAAAAGCTGGGTGACATTTGTCAAAGTCAGAGGTTTTATCCAAAATTGATTTTTAGTTATGAAACAAGGGTGTCTGTAGTCTGTCTGTTTCCAGGCACGGTAGTACTGCTGGTGATGTCATGTTGTCTGGGACATGGCAGGAGGAATGTTCTGGAGAGAGCAGCTTGGGAAAGGCCTGGCAAAAAGTCAGAGAAACTACAGGACACTGGTTATGGGAGGAGTATAAGGAGGGGAGCCAGGAGGGAGGAAGGGGCTGGTATATGATCAAAGATTATTATGTACATGTATGAAAATGTTACAAATAAACCTATGATTTGTATGATTAATATATGCTAATACATATTGAAAGCTTAAAAAAGACTTTGAAAAGCAAAAAGATTCAAAATAATAAAATGCAGCAACCAATGTTCACTACACATGAACCCTTTTGTTAATTACAAGTGACCTTGGAACTTGGGCCTGCAGTTAATATTTAATATCAAATTCTGTTGTAGCTGAATTTATTGGCTCTGAAATGTGAAATGTATCCTGACAATATTTGGGTTCGTGACCCCTCTGTACTTCTGGCCTGGAGGAAAAAAGAGAGCCAGAGAAGCACATGAAGCTTGGAGTGAGGAATGGCTTAGGCCCTGTGACCCCTGGAGGTACTTGTCTTTCACCTGTGGTGGGAGCCTCCACAGACAAGGGTACCCAGTGCATTTCTCAGGTTTCTGGGAGCTCTGAGAATCATAAAAAAATACCTAAGTGTATGAGGAAACATGGGGAAGTGTCCTCACATTTGTGATCACACACTGGCTCTCAAACACAAAGAAACTGAGAACATTTTGCCAAGACCTGACCAGTGGGAGGGAGCCACCCCACACCATGACGATCAGGCTCGGGAGCAGTGCCCAGAGGCTGGGGATGACCTGGCGGCGCCCTCCAGACCACAGCAGCTGCTCCCTCTGAACCTAAGCTCCACCATCTCACTTTCCTGGCCTCAGCAGCACACAGCTGCCTCCATGTGCCTCCCTGGGGAGGGATGGGAGATTCCCACCTTCTTCTTGAACAAGGGCATCAGCTGTGCCCCTTCTCCTGGCTCCACCCACATTCCACAACTACCCACCAAAGCTGCTCACTCAGCCCTCTCTTGGCAGCAAGTCCTGGCCAAGTTTGTGACCACAGCTGTTCCATGTAGAGAGTAGCTGGGGAGGGGGGTAAAGAGTGACCCCAAACAACTGCAGGATTCAGGAATGGTTGGAGGAGAAAGAAAGTGTGTAGCATCCCCAGGTTTGGTGAAGATGTGTTCATGTCTCTGTAGGTGTCGGTGGGCTGTATGCATGCAAGGTCAGCTGCAGAGGTAGGTGTGTGTGCATCAGATGAGAAAGCAGGTGGGTGTGAGGGGTGCCTGATGCATCCGTGGCTGGTGTTAAAGGCATGGGTAATCCCTGTATGTTATTAGATCTGTCTCCTGAAAATTAGCAAGCCATATTAAATTTAGATGTGTCAAGATGATCATTCAGATCTATTTAGACCGCCACACATTAGTGTGCATCTCATTGTTGATGAGGTCCAGGCATGTCAAATGAGCTGCTTAAAGAACAGCTAAGCTTCTACTCACATAAAAGGAGGCTTTTTATTGTAGGCAGACTTTAGCATTGCCCAGAGGTTTCTGAGCTGTCTTTGAAGCCTTCTGCCCATAGCCTCCCTGGAAGATGGACTTTATCCAGAAGCTCTGCTTCTGGGAGACCAGATGCTCAGATGCTGGGTGGCTTGGGCCATGTGGCTGAGCGTCATGGGATGCTCATGCTGCCAGTTGACATCCAGATGGGCTTCGTACCCTCAGCAGGATTTGGCCAAGGTTACATCATTTTCTCCTTCATTCTGCACAACCGGAACTAGTGCCACTTCCCACCTTACCTCCCCAGCCCTACCCCTATGTCTGGTCTGCTTGATGTGAGTCCTGGCAGCAGGTGTGTGCTAATTTCTGGGGACAGTTGCACTTGATGCTCATTTAGACTCCATGTCCTGATGTGTAGGTTGCTTTAAATCCAAAGTTTTTGTGTGTCACTCAGATGCTTGACAAGCCTATCAGCAGGTAGTCACATTCTGTGAGTAGGTTCTAATTAGAGCTGTTTAGTTTGCTTTGGTTAATATGATCATAAGCTATGATACTGAAACACTTATAAATTGCAAAAGTAGATGACCTTGAGAATCTTGTATGCCTCTTTGCTCAAGTCATTTTTATTAATTTTGTTTCATATATATATATATATATATATATATATATATATATATATATATATATATATATATACCCTTATCATAATCTCCCACAACCCTCCTATTTTCCCCATCCCCTTGTATTGAACTCCCTCTTCTTTCCAACTAGAACCTCTTCTATTTTGATGTCTTTTTTGACCCTCTTCCATATCCATGATACCATATTGATAGGCCCAATATTATTCAGGTCTTGTGCAGGTAATTACAGCCACCGTCAGGTCATGAAAGTGAATGACCTCTTTGTATTAGGAAAGCAGCATTCCAGAGCACTTTCCCCATCCTTTGGCTCTTAAATTCTTTCTGATACCTCTTCCACAATGGCTGCTGGACCTCAGAGTGTGGGATAAAGATGTATCATTTACTGATGAACACTCAAATGTCACTTCTCAGCACTTTGACAAGTTTTAAATTTCTCCAGTAGTCACTGTCATCTGAAAAGAGAAGCTTCTCTAACCAGAAGTGAGAAGAGAATTAATATATGGGAATAAACATATATATATTTAGAGGGCAATTTGGTGCATAGAATGTACCTATTTAGCTAAACAACAATAGTAGCTTGCCCCTAAGGGCTTACGACCTTCCCAGCCATAGGCTTTTGACTAGATTTTCAGTATCAGGCATGAATTCCCTTCTGTGGAGCAGAACTAAATCCAATCAGAGAGCAGCTGATTATCTCCATAACTGACATTCCATTATTGCATTAATGGGCACATTTTGCCTGGCTCACCAGTTATGTAGCTTGCAAGGTCTGCTTCTGGTTAAGATGGTCAGTGGCCTTTCTCCCCCACCAGGCTGCAAAGCTCTTTCCAGCTCTACCACTGCAAATCAGCAGGGAGGAGGCTTCCAGCTCAGTTCCAGTTTGATTTCTGTTTTCTCTTTCCTACAACTGAAGCATGTGATATCTTCACAAGCTAAACTAATACTTAAAGTCGTTTATAGCTCATGTCATGATCTGACTGTCCTTCCCTGTCATTTCAATCTAACTGAACTACTAGATTCAGGGGACTCGCAATGATAATACGATGGATAGAGATTTCTTACAATTTCTCCAAACTTGATGAATGCAATCATACTGCAACAGGCGCAGAAGGGATTAATGGGAGGAATGTTCTGATGTTGTGGAAAAGTTGGCATACAAGATCCAAAGAATGAATCTAAGGGTTTTTGGTCAAAATTAAGAAAAAGATATGGCAGGTAAATGTGTTATGGCATAAAGACATGTTAGAACAAGACTTATTTTGTGAATATGATTTAATGAGCTCATGATACTGAGACAAAGCTGTCTGGTTTTTAAATGATCTTTAAGTCAGTCTATGGACATTTGTCTTAACCTTGGGGAGTTACTAAAGTTAAAATAATCAGAAAGAAATCATAAATAAGATAAGAAATTACGTTGTGGATACCAACCAAGAGATAGTAATGTGAACATGTAATGAGTACTGAGACCTTAACCTGCCAGAGGTACCAAAAAGAGACCCTAAAGCTGAAGCATAGGATGTCAACATTGCTTAGGACTCGCTCAGAAAGGGAACCACAGAAGATTCAGGAGAGCATCAGTAAGCTAGGGAGGGGAGAGTGGAGTTTGCGAGTCAGTATTTACCCTCTTCATCTTCTCCCCAATGAAGTCAGTGCAGAAGCAGGTCAGCTTAATTTTCCCTGTCCAACCAAGCCAGGTATCCCCCACAGAATCACTTGTGAACCCGGAAATCAGAATTAGGAAAAGGGGACCGTAATGAGCTTTTTGGAGACTCCAAATCACAGGAAGATAGAATATCTTGGATGTTTAATGTGAAGACACAGTAAATAAATGGGTGACAAGTGATAAAGGTTGTTTCCAAATCTCAATCTTACACATATTATACTTACAGAGAAAGGACTCCAAGTTTCCTATAGACTTAGCCCAGGTTACAAAATACAGGGTGGGCATTAATAGGTGGGCCATACAGATGAATGGTGGGCTGCTCTGAGGAAGATATGGAGAACCACCCACTAAGATTGAGGGAGGACATTGAAGTGCCCTTAGGGTCTGATTGATAGGCCTTATAAACCACTGAAGGTACCATAGTATTCAACTGGGAGCTGGTTCCTATTCCTGGACGTCAGACCAGCTGAAGCACCCATTGCTTCTAAAATGCTGCAGTCACATGACCCAATTCCTTCCTTTCAGTCTGACCTTCCTGATGCTCTAATCCACTGCACGACACCGAGATAGAAAAGACAGATATAGGAGTGCATCATACCCTACTCCTCTGCATTCAGTTTCTGGCAGCCTGGCCACGTCTAACTTAGTTAAAGACAAGGGCCTTTGAACCGAGTTGCAGATTTTCATAACAGGATTGAAAAAAGTTAATAAAGAAAGCTACAAGTTATTAGAAAGGGCCAACAAAATAAATATTTTCTGTTACTCAGAAGAGTGGGGCTCAAAATAGTTGGTATCAGCTTAGGGGAAATGTATAGTCATATGGGCTGGGAAGTTGAGATATTCTAACAAAAACCTTTTAAGTGGCAAGCAGCAAGTCTCTACTAGAGAAGTAGCAATAAGAAAGGTGAATACATATTTTATAGATAAATACTAAAAAAACTTGAGTTTGCAAATAAACAGTTAAAAACAGGAAAAGACAAAAGACCCTCATGCTTTGTACTAGTCTCTCTATTCTGGAGTGAGAAAGGGTCAGGGAAACTACATAAAAATCTATGGTTCACAGTACCGGGAAAAAGTACATTTTTACTCACACTCCAATGTTTTCATACAATGTCTGGCAGATTTACCCTTTGTGATGGTTAGGTTTAGTTGTCAACTTGGATCTTTTTAATTATCTTGGGTGGGTCTCTGAGGATGTTTACAGGAAGGCAGCCTCTCAGCAAGGGGCAAGATTTAAAGAAGCTCAAAGAAGCTAGAAGTAAACATCCTTTCCTGTGTGGGCAGTGCAGGAAGAAAATTCCAGAGACTCAGGAAGCCATTATGTCTGGGATAGAATTGCAAGACCCCACCCTAAGGCTATATAAAGGTGAAAGAATTCTCTCCTTGCTCTCCTGCCTGTTTGCTGTTTTGTGTGTGTGGTGTAGGTGATGGGTTTTTCTCTCTGCTCTGACCTGTGAAAGAGGGCCAGCCTCTTTCGCTGTTATGGAACTTCCCTTCAATCTGTAGTTTCAATAAATACTTTCCTCCCCCAAATTGTGCCTGGTTTGAAGATTCATCCCAGCTGCATGTGGCTGACTACGACATCATTTCTCTTAAAAATGTAAAATTTCTAATAATAGTTGGGAGGGTGATAATACCATTAAATAAGGCTGAATAACAAAAGCTTTGTGATTTATTAGTAGAAACCACTAATCTAAATTATGACCCCTAAGATTCTTCTTACTTACAGATCCATCTATTTAAAAAACATCACTTAAATATTCTTAAGGTTCCCAAACTGAACAGGTCTAAAACTGAGCACCTTCTCCCCAATGTTAATTTCCTCTTCTGTTCCTATCTTGATGACAATCCCTCAGTTCACTCTAGGTACATACTTGAAATTCCTCAATACCATCATTGGCCATTCTTCTGTTTTTTGGAAATGAAACTCCTAATTCCATTGTTCTTCATCCCACTTCCATTATTCCCACCATCACTGGTCACATATATGACAAATCTTCCATGTGCAGGCATTAGCTTCCTGGTTAGTCTTTTGCAACTTATTCAAACTACTCCAGCTAGTACATTCTTTGAGAAGCAATAACCTTATCGTTCCATTTTAATACTTAATCAAGGAGCTTGGGATATGGTTCCATGGGTAAAATACTTGCCATGCAAGCATGAAGACCTGAGTTGGGATGCTTAGTATCCATATAAATGCCCAACATGGTGGTGCACACCTATAATCCCAGCACAGGAATCCCTGAGGCTCACTGGTGAGCTTCTCTAGCCAAATTGTGAGCTCTGGGTTCAGCAAGAGAACTTGTTTCAATAAGATAGAGAACAAGAGCTATAGAAGAAAGCATGCAACATGGACCTCTGACCGCTACATGCATGCATGCACACGTGCATCCATACAAACCGGAACATGCACACCACATGCCCATACATACACAAAAACAATAATCTATGGCCATTGTTGGGCTCCAGCCTAACTGAGTAACATTAAGCTAAATTTTAGAATATGGAATAAAGCCTGGGGTGGTGGCACACTCCTTTAATCCCAACACGCCTTTAATCCCAGGAGGCAGAAGTAGTAGCTGGTAAACCTTGATCCTGTTTGTTGATACTTTGCTCTGCTGTACTCTGCTGATTGGCTCCCATCAAAAGGTTTGAATCTTATTGCTTGAGAGAAATAAGCTGAACAATGCAGCCTTGGGTTATAAAAGGGTTTTGGGTGCTGGAGTGAGATGAGATTTGCCCGACATGTCTCCCGGTTGTGTGGGTCTGTCTGACCATATGCCTCACCTCTCCGGGATCGAGCCCTTTCTCCTGCTGGCCAGTGAGACTTGGGCTACCCACAGGGGGCCAGGGGCCCACGACCTCCCCAACAGCCATCATGGACTTTCAGATAAAATTCATACTCCTTCGCCTGGTCACATAGTGGTTCCTGATCTGGCCCTTTGTTAACATCACTCCTCAATCTCTATCCTCCATACCCATCATTCACCCTGTACCAAGCACTTCTCTCATAGCCCCAAATATCTCTAGAATTTGCCCTTGAAAGTTATTTCAGCTTTGTGAATTCTGTCCATTATTTTGGGCCTCAAATTAGAAATCACTTACTCCCTTTTTGAGTTTCTGGAATGTGTAAACCCCATGCCTCTTCTTTGTTTTCTGTTAGCATCCCCTGCTTACTGCCCCAGGGCCACCCTGCATTACAACCATAGTCTATTGCTGAAAGGTCAGCTTCAGGAGAGCAAAGAGGTGTATTATCTGTATTCCCGTATTCCCAACATATAATTCATTTCTTAGGACACAGAAGGTGCTCAAAATATATTTGGTGACTGGTTGATGAATCAGTGAGTGAATAAGTGGAAACATTGATGGCAATATAAAGAGAAAGAAAACATTTTCTAGTTCTTTGTAACCTGACAAACACTGGCAACCACATCATTATCTAAACACCTTCACTCACTTGGAATGGCTCCCTTCTCCTGCCCCTCCTCCACACAGACCTGCCCAACTGGTAAACCCACACGGATTTGTTTTTTCTCTGAACTCCTTCAGAACTTATTACTTATGAAACTCCTTTTAACATGGGATTAAATAGTACATGTATAAATTCTCTAATTGTTTCATTTAAGTTCATTTTCCCTCCACACTGAGATAAGATTTCACTTGCAGAAAGTTCTTTAGGTTTTAGTGTTGTTGTTTGTTGTTGCCCTTGTTTTTTTTCACACTTACCAAAGACAGGCATACTTAGTGACATCCTGAGAAAAGTTGGCACTGAAAACTCCCTGTTGATTAATTAACATCATTAACAATCATCCATTTCTTTCTATTCAGCAATAAGCCTTATGAAATTTTCCTAGTCATTTCATTATATGTTCAGGAATGAATCAGTGAGCCGGGCCCTTCTTGGGAAGTAGATCTTTTGATACTAGCTGTGTTACTTTTAATCCAAACATCAATTCTGGAAAATCTATTCATTTAGCAAACACTTGTTAGTGTAAATTATGTGCTAATTTACCCTCTCAAATCACATCATCACTCCCAGAGTCTTACCCACCTACCATAAACATCTACAATGAAGGATATTGTTAGGTTCCCTTGATGCATGAGACAGGGATTCTTGCTTTGTGTTCCCAAGGGAAGAGGAATGACAGCAAAAGGATAAAGGTAGAAGAAAGCTGAGCATGATGTGGCCCCAGCTAAATGTTAACTTCAGCCTGGCCCCAAACAGAGCTGTGGAGCATGACTCTCTTCAGAATTGGCTCTGAGACAAAGGCGGACTTTTATGCTTCCTCTGTCATTGGCCACTGTCTAGTAATGTATCCTCCAGGATACAAAGGCTTCCATTTAGCATGGGTGGTTCTCCAGGGAAGCAGAAGCCACAAACTCACAGTGAATACTCCCAGAAAATGAAGTGTTCATACACTGACCCAAGAAAGAGTCTCAGTTGAGTGCCCAAAGCATCCACAACAAATGAGCATCAATCTGTTTTCAATAAAGAGTGTGGTCCATGTGGCAAGTTGGGAAAGGATGAACAATCTTCAGCACAGTGAAGGCCTAGTTTTCACATAAATGAGCTAAAGATTGTGGATATGATAAGATAGAGTTAGAAATTTCACATACTACTAAGGTACTAGTCCTCCTGAACAGGATGCTGTTTAGAGAATGACTATAGAATTGTAAGTGAAACAAAACTTCAGGAATCTATTTTGTTTTTAAGCTAAAAAGAGAAGTGTAAAGATGTAAGCAGCTACCACACCCAGCTATAATTCAGTGTTTATAATCCCGGCTCTCTATAATCCATTACTTTGGAGGGAGAGGCAGGAAGAGCAGAAATTCAAGATCATCTTCAGTACACAGGATATTATAGGACATCTTGTGCTACAAAAAAAAAAAATCACTGTCTCAAAAGAAAAAAAGGCTCTAGGAGATAATTTAAGATATGATTTATCAATACTAACTACAACTAACTCAAATAAATAATAATGACTTTATTCTTTACTTTTAACAATGCTAGCCAGGTTAATCTGTAAGAAGCAATGGGCGCCTCTGACGCCATATTTCATGTGATTTGTTATCTCAAATTTCTACCCACCCCTCCAGTCCATCTCAGAGTTCCACTTATCAGGCCAACAAAATGGCTACTTTTAAAAGACACCTTTTCACTTTTGCTTTAGAGCTGAATATCAGTTACTGGCGTCGGACACAGAAAAGTCCTCAGCTCACAATATGGAAACAGTACTGAACAGAGAAGGAATCGCTTGCTGCATGTCTGCTTTGCTCCAGTCTCTTCGCTCAGCGCCTGGAACCAGCTTTGACAGAATGAAAACATGATTTTCATGGCCATTCACATGTTTGCCCTTGGCAAGTGACTTTCTCCTTTGGCACAGCTAAGTGACTGTGTGGTGGCACTTTTCACAATTCTGGCTGACAAGTCTTCCACTTACCCGTCTGTGTGTGCACACTGGCACGACACAACATCTCTTCGTTTCAGGGCGTGGTAGGATTATGTTTCATGAAACCAGGTTTCTGCTTAAGCTTCCTCAGGCCCTTGCATGCCAGCCAAACACTTTGTAGGCTCAGAAAAAAAAAAAAAGTTCCAAAGTACAAAGAGACAGACAGCAGTCACTGCCCCTGAATTACAACAAAGACTGTGCCATTCAACATGTTTGTAGCTGGCTTATGGATAATGCAGAGCAATTAGCCATCAATTGGCATCTTAATGGCACAGGATACAGAGGAAACTAGAAGAGTGAACATCACTATTTGCTGGATTTAAAAAAAAAAGTTTTCTTAAGCTGTTTTCCAAAGCTGAAATCTTTAATTGTCCCAAGTCTCTGTGTGAAAGATCTAACGAATAACCACATTCATTTCCATCCACCTACCTGGCAATGCAGTAGGAAAACACAGGGATTAAACCAATGCCAGTGCCCGTTGATATGCAGAGACACGTCTGACTTATCTTGGTAAATTTGTTGCCTGCATAGCCTAAAGCTTGGTGTAAAGTAGGCACTCAATAAATGCTTGTTGAATGAAACAATTAACTCTTTAGCAAGTTAATTTCCCTGATTTTTCCAGGGACATAAAGAAGTATATCATCCCTATTCTTGATTAGACATTTATAAAAACCAGAGAAAATGCTCAGTTTAATCAATCTTTGTCAATGTGTCTACTATTTTTGGTATCAACTTTTCACATCCTTGGTGTTTTTTTTCAAATACTGAAGCTTGGGCTTGATAATATTACTTTCCTGGTTGGAAACCATGGAGGATCTAGTTTGCTAGCAGATATTGGATGCTGACAGAGTTATACAAATTGTACATGCCTCCAACATTCTAATCAGGGAAGCAATCATTTATCCAACTCCCCACTCCATCTTCTTCTATTCTAAAGCATCCATATACACACAGATCATAAAGGAAAATAATTATGCAACAGCATCTGAAAAGGAAGGAATTGTTATTTATATGACTTTCACCACATCCACAGGATGCGTTATCTTAAAGGAGAAGATTATCACTTCAATGGGACATTTTGATCGTGCCATTTTGAAACTGAAGATATCCGTTGGTTTTGGTTTTCGCTTTGCTAATAATGACTGACAGGGCATACTGAAAGATAATTTTTCACTATTTTCGCATGGAGTAATCCCCAAAATAAGTAAAAATACTAGCAACTTAGCCTAATTTATAATTAATAACCTGAAATGAAAATGACAACAAAAATTGCACTTAGAAAAGTATTGAAGTTTTTAAATGTAAAACTGATGTCATATATGCTAAGCTTATATTTGGCTTAACATTAAATGAAAAGAAAAAATAAGCTTGGGTTTCATCAATTTTATTTTTTAACTTGATAATATAGGGATATAACTATATACAACTCAAAAAACATGGAAAGATGTTTATGGATTAAAAAAATTAATTTTCTTTTATTCTCAACCACTAGAAACAACAGCAATAAGCAAATATGCATATAGGTCTCAAATGTACAATTGCACTAAAAACCCAGAAATTCCAAAAAGGAATGTCCATTTTAAATTTGGGTCATTTGGGATAAGCTACGCATAAGAATTAGGTCCATTTATATACTAACAGTGTTGATTCTCAAAACCCTTGTTCATATTTTTATCTTTGCTAAGTTGATAGAAGAAGAAATAATTTCTCTTATTGTGAGTGAGGTTGGTCATCTTTTCATATATTTAAGAATCATATAATTTTCTGTGAACTGCCTGATTAGTTGTCCTAAAACCATTTATCAATTATCCCAGATCTTTCAATACCACATTCATTATATTCTAAAGTATATTATGCTTCTGGGCCTATAGCTTTTATATCTCTATATTGATTGATCCATATTCACATTCCAGGATTATGATGTTGTGCTTATTTTAGATTTATAAGAGGCTTTAATGTATGTTAGGTACCCTGTCATTGCTATGGTTTTCAGCATTTTCTTAGCTTTCATTGTTTCAAAACTTTAGGATCATATTGTCTGGTCTCTTTTTTTTTTTTTAAGAAAACCTATCTATCTGTATGTAAATACCTGCATGTCCTTTCTAATTTTTTGAGTTTTTAAAATTTATTTTATTTGTTGTATTTGTGTGTGTGTGTGTGTGTGTGTGTGTGTGTGTGTGTGTGTGTGTGTGTGTTACTCCAGGGATTCTTGCTACTACAAATTAATGCCAGATGCTTGCACTATTTGTACCCATCTTATGTGGGTGTCTTGAAACTTGAACCATGACTCGCAGGATTTACAAGTAAGCACCTTTACCTACTGAGCCATCTTCCCAGCCCATGACAAAGAAATTTCCTGATGAAATTTTTACCTATAATATTATATTAGGTTCACATAATAACAGCAAAAAAAGCTTATGACATTCAAAAATGATAGAAGTGATGCTTGGTATAATTTAACATGAGAATTGTCCTTGAAAATTTTACTTGAATCTTACTTTCATGAAAATATAGTTTTGAAACAATATTAGAGATAAATTTGAAAATGGCTTAATGTCACTTTAAAGGAAATAGACCATAATATTTGACTAGCTAAATGGAAATGTCTCTAAGAAAACATTTTAAAGACAAAAGTAGATACTACTATGGTACTTATTAAAATACTTGGAGTAAAAATGATGGAGAATATTTTACTATTTCAAGTGATTAGTTGTAATATCTCCCACTAAGAAGAATATATTTTGGTAGGTATATAGGAATTCAACTAGCTTACTACACTGTTAGTGATTATATTCAGAGTTTTCATTTCTATTCTTGGTTTACAAAACATTTCTAAAGATCTTTATTTTGTTAAAGATAAAAATATATCAGTGCAAGAACTAGTGAATTTTTGGTTTTTGAAAAAAAAATGCATGTTAGTATTGTCTGTGGTACCAAGCACTGAACCTAGGGCATTTGCACATGTGAAGCAGGTACTCTACCACTGAGTTGTATCCCCAGCCCTCTTTTTACCTCTTATTTTAAGATTGAGTTTCAATAAATTGACCAGGCAAGCCTCAAATCTGTAATCCTCCAGCCCCCTGAGTAACTGACATTATAGGAGTCAATCAGGTCCAGCCAGTTATACTTCCTGAAATAAGAAATTTCTCTGTAATAATTATGCTATGCTACTCTTCTGGTTACTCTTCTGGATGACTGTCATAATACAGGAGAAAAAAGAGAGTCAGAAAACAGAACTTTGAATTTGGCTTTGGTATTTTGTCTGATATCATTGAGATGTATCTAATTCCTAATGATAGATGGATATCATTCACTTGTAATACCAAACTCAATTTCTTTCAGACTGACACTGAATTTCATGACAGAATAGGGGCCTAATAAAGATTATAAAATAATAATAGAAGCCTTTAAAGAAATGCATTGCAGGTCTTCTTGACTGACTCTCATAGATTTTAGAGGTCCTCTTGAATTTTGTGTTTAGTTCAGTTATTGCATCTGTTTGTTCTTCTCAGTTTGACAGTAAAAGAACCAGAGGAAGTCTGGAGAAATGGCTCAATGGGCAAAATGCTTCCATGCAAGCATGAAGACTTCAGTTTAAAATCCAAGCACACATAAAAACTGGATGTGGTGGTGGCGGCATAAGCCTATAGTCCTCAAGTGGGAAAGGCAGGGACAGAAGGATCCATAGGTCTTAATGAATAGCTAGTCTAGCCTAATTGCTGAGGTGCAGGAACAGCAAGAGACCATTTCCAAAAGATAAGGTGAAGAGTGACCTAAGAAGACATCAACATCCATGCCTGGCCTCCATCTCCATGTACATGTGTGTGTATGCCCACTGTCGCAGTTACTTTTCATTGCTGGGCAAACACCCAACCAGAAGCAGCTATGGGGGAAGGGGCTTATTTTTGACTCACGGAATCCAGGGAAAAAACGATTAAAGGCAGAAGAAGCTGGCTTACTTCCATAGATGCATAGCAGAGAGACACAACCAACATCTAGTAAACCTGAACAGCCAGAGCTCAAATTGCTCTCTCCACACCCATAAGCAGGTTGCTTGAAGGAAGAATTGCAAAGAAGAAACCTGTTCTTTAAGGTCAAGATTAATTCCACTCTGGATTGATAAATTTGGTAGCCCACCTGGTATATATGGAGCATAACAAATGCTGGAAAGAAAGGATCATTCAATATGCTACATAGTTTTGTTTTTTGGAAGTGGTCCTTGAGTTAACTGAAGAAGGGTTGAAATTCCTGTGTGGAGAACAACTAAAGCCATTGAATGGAGGTATGAAGATGAACCATGGTTTTCAGAGTAGACACAAAGATAATTTGGACATAGCAGGACTGTGTAAAGGCTGCCATGGAGAGCTGCTCAGGCCTGCTAGAGGTGCAAAACTGAAATCCAGAGATTTTTGTCACTGGTATGGATGTTGAACTTGAATTGCAACCTGCTTATGAAAGAACTTATATTCTTATTCATTTAAGCCTTTAGTGGGTATATTTCATCTTCAGGAATTTTTTTATTGCCCCAACACAAAGCATTTGGGCCACCCTTAATGGTGAAGGTCAATAATTACACCTTAAAATTTTAACCTAAACCAGTCTCTGTGCCAATAACTTTATATTTGTTTGAATTTTTCTGGTGATAAACCATCTAATTTGCATAAATTTCTGTTCAATACCTTCTGCCAAACACACCAGTCCATTACTTTTAAATTCAACCATGATCAAGCTCTCTAGGCATGGGCAAAAGAATGTAGCAAATAATTCCATCAGTAGCCTGGCTCCAAAAAAGTTTTCTCTTTCCCCTTTAAAAGTTCATAAGCCAAGTCTTCATAGTCCACAACTCTTTCAGCATTTAGGCTTTTCAAACTCTCACCAGAATAGTCAATCAATCTTTGCTTACAACACTGAAAAACCTCTTTATTCCAAAGTACCAAATCCTTCCACATCACTCCAATACACACATTCCAAAAACCAGAGCCAATGTGGTCAGATTCATTGCAGTAATTGTTCCATGTCATGAACCAATTGTAAGGTTGTACTTGCTTTTTATTGCTGGGACAAACACCTTACAGTAAGTAGCTTTTATGGAAAGCAATGTCATGAAGGATAAAAAAATTATGTACATCACTTTCTCATAGATTTTATTTGGGACCTACATGATAGACCAGGAGTGGTTTATCTCTTGCTGGGACTTCAGCCATCATCCCATGGCTTGTTGGTGGAACTGGGTTGACTAAATGAAACCTATGAGAAAGTAGTAGAATAAACAAGAGACCTATCACCACAGCAATATAGATAACCCAGGACAGGGTAATGAGACAGACATCAGCAAAATCCAGCATAACCCAATGCAGAAGATCTCAACAATAAAGCAGACTTAAAACACCTACGACTACTCAGGGAACTGAGCAGAAGAGGGGGAGGAAAGAATGTGAGAGCCATGGTGGGGAGAATATCCAGAGACATTGCGCCCCTCAGCAACAATACACAAAGAAGGGGGAAAATAGGCTACCGCTTATATAATTCATAACCTTCTGGACTGATCCACTGATCTACTCCATGCCCCAGGAGGAGGAAACCCGGTGGACTAGGGACAGGGAGGAGGGAATAAGATCACCATTGTAAGATTTATTCATACAATGTATCTAATTATGGATAATAAAGATATCAATAAAAAAGAAAAAAGATGTGTGCAATTTTTTTAAAAAATTAAAAATTAAAAAAATATATATGTACACATGGGACTAGGGAAAGTAGCTGACCCATAACATACACCGCAGATGTCAATGTGGCCCTGTGACTTAGATTTAGATAGGATTTGACGTTGTAACTAATTCTAAGTATATGTACTTAAGTGACACCCAGGAAAAGCTCAGGGAAGCAGAGGCAGGAGAAAGGCCATGAGAGGATGGGGCAATCATAGCTACCAAGGTTGTCAAGGGTCTACCCAGGTGCTCAAATCAGGTTCATGTTTAGCAATGGACAGGAGGAGTTCCTGTCATTATCCTTGAGTAGAGTTACACAGGTTTAAATATCACAGCAGTGACTATACAGTGAAGGATGCATCTCTAGGAAAGAGATTTGTTTGCTGTTACATCTTACTCATAGCCCATACCTAATGTGTGGGACTCTGGGGCAGCAGTACAATGTAGGTCCTCTCCACAAATAATGAAAACACAAAAATCAAACTAAGAACTGAACAAGTTCATAAAGTACATTCTCTACTTATTCCATGAAAATACACATTTAGAGTGCTTAGGCTTGGATGGAGACCTCTGAAACTACCCAGAATTGCTTCCTGGGACACAGAAACTGTGGTAGTTTTGAGTAAATGTCCCCCAATAGAATTTATTATAATTGTGAATTGTCTTCAGCCTTCTGGCTGGAGGAAGTGTCACTTTGGTCTGGCCTCCTGGGGTCTGGCCCTGAGGTATTTCAAAATGGATGCAAAATACTAGGGATAGATATGCAAAAGAAAAGCCAGAACCCCAGTATGGCAGTTCTGCATTTTTGTGAGTTACAGTGTGTGTGTTTGCTTGAGGTGCTGGTGGTGGGTTTCTCTCTCTGATTGCTTCTGTGAAAGGGAGCCAGCATTTTTCCTTAACTTTCCCTGGGTATGTTACTTCAATAAATACTTGCCTCCCCCAAATTGTGCCTGGTTTGGAGATTCATCCCAGCAATGTGTGACTATGACAGAAACATAATGCCCAGTTCTAACCCCAAATCCCTCCACTCCTCTCACTCCAGCTCTCTCTAGCATAGCAAAGGGCTTCAAGAGATCACATGTTGGAACCTCATCCAAGACATTGAAGTGCCATGCAGAATCCTTGTAAATAGCTCTTCCTTAGCCACACTTTCCTCTGCCCCCAGTGCCAGGGTACACACTCATGAGGGTGCACAGCAAAAAAACAGCCACCAGGAAATAGGTGTGCGAGAAATTCTGTGGTCAGAATATGGCCTGAAGTAGAGGTGACATAGGCTTCAGCTAGACATGAAAACACCACCTTAACGTGTCAGAATTCCCAGAGAGGGACTGTTGTAGTCAACCACATGCTGCTGGGATGAATCTTCAAACCAGGCACAATTTAGGGGAGGAAAGCATTATTGAAACTACAGATTGAGGGAAAGTTCCGTAACAGTGAAAGAGGCTGGCCTTCTTTCACAGGTCCGACCAGAGAGAAAAACCAATCACTAACACCACACACACAGAACAGGGAACAGGCAGGAAGGCAAGGAGAAAATTTCTTCCCCTTTATATAACCTTAGGGTGGTGTCTTGCAACCCTATCCCAGACTTAATGACTTCCTGCGTCTCTGGAATTTCCTTCATGCACTGCCCGCAAAAGAAAGGATGTTTACTTTCAGCTTCTTTGAGCTTCTTTACATCCAGCCCCTTGCTGAGAGGCTGCCTTCTTGCAAACATCTTTAGAGACCCACCCAAGATAATTAAAAAGAGCCAAGTTGACAACACAACCTAACCATCACAGGGACAATGGTACGCATTATGTGTAGGTTCACGGAAAACAAACTCTCTTTCCAAAGTCCAAATAATTGTAATTCTCTCGAGTTCATTTGCTATAGCAAAATACCATCATCTCAGTAGTTTATAACAACCTCAATTATTTCTCATAGTTCTGTAGGCTGGAAGCCCAATATAAGGTGAGAAAAGATTCAATGTCTGGTGAAAGACCACTTTTTTGTTAAGAGAGGACAACTTGTTCCTGTGTTCTCTCAAGGCTACTCACTAGAGTCTCTTGTATAAGGGCACTAATCAATCCCTTTCATGACAGCAGAGCCAAATTACCTCCTCCCAAAACTCTTACCTCCTAATATCATCATCATAGGAATCCAGGGGAAGGAGAACAGCAGTTAAGACCGTAGCGCTGGATGGACCCTGGGGCACAAAGCAGGTAGAGCGGGCACTAGCACATCAGAGCCGATCTTTCATCCTCACACCAAGGGTTGTATTCCATTAGAGGCCACTTTTCTAGGCCCTTACCTAAAACATTTTCTTAACTCAGGAAATATAAGTTTCGGTGATAGCACTGCTATAAAACTCATCTGCATTTCATTTATTTCCCATGATTCTTGTCAGCCTAAAAATGTTCTCAAATTCACAGATGAAAATGGAAGAGAAAGGGGGAAGGGTAGTGGTGTCAACAAGTTTCAGAATAGAATTTAAGAACAAGTTCTTTTTTTAAATCATGCTTCATGTCATGTAAGTTACAAGGGGTTGAAGAAATGTAATAAACACTCTCAGTTTGACTGAAATAGAATTCAATATGGAATCAAGTATGGAGTTCAAAGAAAAGTGCTTGAGTTATGATATAAACAGATAACATATAAAATGAGACTTTAAAATTAGCAGAGAGGCTGTCTAAAGCCTGATTACAGAGCCCCAAGAGTTTTTGAAGGGAAAACTTTAATCATGGAAAAAATTAATATTACCATATGCTTTTCCTGTCAGCTTGTCTCAAAATTCACATTTTCTAGTCTATCAATATTCCTCCTAAAGTTCTGATTTTGAAAACTTAGGAAAGAGCTGATAATTTTCAGTATTTCATTAGCTTAAAATTATACATAAGCATTTGTAAGAAAACCCCTGTCTGATGACCACAGATATACATGCTTTTCACTCTAAGAACTTGGGCGCTTAATGAATAAAGTTAATATTTATTCTCTCAAAGAAACTGAAGCACAACTGAATTCTCTCACACAAATTTACTCCAAATTATTAAATCTATGCCATAAATTAACTGGGAATAAAGAGCCAATGAATTTTCAATAAAAGAATGAGAAAGTATTCATATCAGTTACATGCAAGGTGGACAAGTGTATTTTCATATCTGTCATGACACAAGCACAGGTCTTGCCAGGGAAACAGAAACAAGATACTTATTATTAAAAAGTAAGCTACATGCATACATTAAAAATACCCATTTTCAGTCTTGATATGAATATAGGAGAATTTTGCTTCCAATTTCTAGAGTTGCCTCCATTTGGTCTCTTCTCCCTTAAGTAAACTCAATGCAAAGCTATGATTCTGCCTCAGTATCCCACTGTACAAACCTGCCTAACACCAGCAATAATGTGTGTATTGGCCCAGTGAAGAGAGCATATTTCTTACCTCATTTGTGACTGTGTCCACCTATTCTCCATGCTATCTACCTTCCCCTTTCGTTTCCTCCAGGTTGTCCTTCTAACACTTCCTGAAATGATATTTCTTTCATGGACTCCGAGTTTTATTATTTTCAAGTGACATGATCCACTTGAGAAACTGAATTTGTAGTTTCTACTAGGACGCCCATGTTGACATTTTCTGAACCTTTATCTCAAGCTAAATTCTTGTTGTTGCTCTCTAGACATGCCCATGGACACTCCTCCCTCTCTATAGTTCCAAAAAGTATTCAAGCTACACAAAACCCAGAGGGAGTTCACTGTTGGCCCTGCCACTGCCTCTCATCCGGGATCTGCAAGAGAGCAGTAGCATCAGCTTTCACCCACCCAGCCAGACCTCAAGGACCAATCATCTACTTAATCTTACAGACACTAATCATGGGAGCCCGGGATCCCAGGCCCATAACAAAGCTTACACACAGTGCTGTGGCTGCTGTCATAGTTCAGGAGCTCATGATGCCTCCTAGGACCTCTGGAAGCAGCCTTCTGATTCATCTCCTGACTCTAGCACCAATCTGACCTTGGGGCAGCTGTCACATCCTGCTACAGCTCCACAGGCCCAGACTCCTGCTCTTTCAACTCATCCTACCTGGAGAAGTTCTGCTTCATTCCCTCAGAGCCCCGGCTTCAGGTCTTCTATTTTAATGAGTTCCCCAAGAAGGTTTGTCTAATTAGGCTCCAAAAAGAAGTTAAATGTCAACTTTTTGCAGAGCATGCAAACGCAGATTTATGTGCCTGCCTTCTATCCCCTAAACCTCCAGATACTCTCTCTCTCTGTCTCTCTCTCTCTCTCTCTCTTTCTCACTCACTCACTCACTAGAGGTAGCCTCTGCCTGAGTCACATATGAGTCCCACAGGGTGCCAGATGACTTGTCTCACATCTCAACACCCTCACTACACTGTAGTTTCTCACTTGCCCAACTAGTCCACAGTCTCAGCCTACACCCTCCCCTGTCTATGAAGACTTTGCTAATTTTCTCATTCATGTTTAGGGATAGTATCTTCTCCTATGTCTCCTCATATCTCATGTATAACTCCATTATAATGTGAGTATACCTCATACCCTTGGAATCGGTCACATACATTTACCCACTAAACTAAGGGATTTGAGGCAATAGAAACTTTTATGTTTTATCCATAACATTTTGCACAGAGCCTAGCATTAAATAAATATTTGATTAATTATCAAATAAATGACTAAATACCACATCAACTAGAAAACATTGGACTTATTCCCAGCTCCATTTGGCTAATGGCTAGCTGTATCATGAAAGAACAAACCTCACAGCCTCTCAGAACCTCTGTTTCCTAATATATAAAAGTGACAAATTCAACACATAATTTATTTTGGCTTATTTTAAATGTTGTATTATAGAAAATATCAAATAGATACAGAAGTAAAAAGAGTTATGATGTAATGAACTTCCTGGTATCCATATCTAGCTTCGATCACTTGACCTTTCAAGACATTATATTTTCTCTGTATCTCCACCACTTCTCCCTCTTCACATTGTTTCCGTATAAATTCAAGCCATTCTATCATTTAATCCATCAATAACAGTGTACATTTCCAAAAACATTCTCTGAGCATCTTTAATTCAAGACCATAGTCACTTGTTAGAAGGTTGACTTAATGGCCATAACTTATAAGATATCATCATATTAAAATTAAATATCCAGGACTGGAGAGATGCTCAGCTTTTATGGTGCTTGCCTCCAGGGCCTTTACATCTAGGGTCTGATTCTCTAGTACCCACATAAGGCAGATGCACAAAGTGGCAAGTTCAACTTGCAGTGTCTAGAAGCCCTGATCCCATTCTCTCTCTCTCTCTCTCTCTCTCTCTCTCTCTCTCTCTCTCTCTCTCTCTCTCTCTATCATCTATCTATCTCTTTGCTTACAAATAAATGAAATATCTGAAAAAAATTAACCATCCACATCTGACTTAGCATCATCGATTTTTCTGTTCTTGACTTGGGTTTGGCTATTTTAATTTTATCATCAAAGAGATATTAATGGATGTGATATAATCAAAACTTGAAGACAATTTCACTTGATCACATTATTGCCTTTGCCTTCACATGTTCCCATGTTTGCCTAAGAAGAGTGTCTCCACATTTTAAACAACAGTGATAATGGTCACCTGTAGAGGAAATCTGAGCTTGGAGCCACCCCAACAGATGCACACATCTGCTACCTGAAGCAGCTCAGCTCCAAGCAACTCACATCAATTTCTTTCTTTCTTATTAAATATATACGTTGTACACATCTGTATAGTTGTACATTGGGGAGACTTTAATATAGGAACATATTGCAAGTTGGTCTTCTCATAAGCCTGTCCTCATTTGTGCCCTCTCCCCCACTCCCATTCCCCTGAGGGCCTTCCTAAGTGGGGGTGTTGGCAATCAAAGTGAGGGCATGAATGTACCAGTCAGCTCCAGTGTGGAGGGCAATGCCTTACAGCACACCTTCCCACCCGCACAGCAATTTCTAATATCATCAAATAGTGCATTCACTGAATTCTGTTAGTAGTTCTTTATAGTTTAAAGTAAATATTTACATAATTTTTCCCAGATAGGATCTTATGTTTAGTGCAGGCTGACCTGTACCTCACTCTGTAGCTCCAAGCTGGCCTGGAACTCATAACAGTCCTCCTACCTCTGCTTCCTGAAGGTATATGCCAGCCAAATTTTTATTTATAAAATTTCCACACAAATGTTAAGTTCTGTACATATTTGATGAGCTTCAATCAACAGTCCACAGCTATATATTTCAAATCCATTTGGGGCAGAGGTCATTGCCATTTGCCATGTCCCAATCTATTCCCATTTTCCATTCACTGCCTTAGACAAATATAACTATGGTTTTCCAACACAAGTGTTTTCCCTGTTTTAGAATGCCATGTAAATGGAAACTCACAATAAATACACATGAACTTGGCATAATTTGAAATCTATCTGTGCTCTGTGTATAACTCATTTCTTTTAATTGGTGAGCAGAATCCCAATGTGTGGATAAACCCAAGTTTCTCTGGCCATCCCATAGATGGACTCCTGAACCAAGCTCATTTCTGGCTATTATGAATAATACTGCTCTGATAATTTTTCTTTATTAAGTAGAACTTTATATTAACAAGTCATGTGTTGGTAACACCTTTTCCCTCCTCCCTGTCCCCATTGTGCTGAGGGCCCTCCTCAGTGGGATTGATGGTATGCACCATGGGGTTGTGGACTATGAGTTGTGAGAGCAGCAGTCAGTCATGGGGGGTGGGAGCAATGCTTCTGGATATTCCCACGCATCTTGTCTCTTATCATCTTTCCACCCCCTCTTCCACAAAATTCCCTGCACTGTGGTGGGTATGTTTTAAGTCTACCCTAGTATTGAGCTCTTAGAGACTTCTGGATTTCTGCTTTGGAATGTTTCGAGTAATCTCAGTGTCTGTCTCCATTGTCCTGTAGCAGGTTGTCAAGCTTGCTGTGGGAGCAGTACTCTTACTCATCTCTCCACTTCCTCTGTGGTTTCACCTGGGCCCTGGTTGATGTGTTAGGGGTGGTTCATCTCCTGCCACGGAGTCAGCTATTATTTCTGGTCTTGTTTGTAGAGTTGGGTTGGCCTCAGTTCTCACTGCCTTCTGAAAAATAAAAACAGTTTCACACCCCCTCACCCGCCTGGAGCACACCAGCCCCAAACCCACTCGATAATTTTTATAGAAAATTTTTATAGACATATTTTTATTTATAATGGGGAAAATTTAGCACTGGGATTTTTTAATACTATTTCATTACTTTAATTTTAATAATAATTAATGCATTTATTTATTACATAAATACATTTAACATGCAAAAAGTATATTTGACATATTTATATAATTTTTTTTTCTTTTTAAAAAATTGTCCTACCATTTTCACTCCCACTAAAGAGTATAAGAACTACAGTTACCTCACCTGGTCACAGTGTTGTCTGTCTTTTTAGCTTTAGCCTTCCTAGAGGCCATGTGGGGGTATTTTATTGTGAGGTTTAATTTTCTTGATGACACTGAGCATTTTCTCTGTTTATTTTGGTTATTTGTATATCTTTGGAGGTTGTCTCTTAAAATCACTTTCCAAATTTATATCAAGTCATTTGTCTATTATATAGTAGTGGTAAATTTGGTGTTTTTTAAAATATAAATCTTGGATTCAACTCACTTGTCAGTTACACATTTTATAAATATTTCATTACAATCTATTACCTACCATTAACTTTTAATAGTGTCTTTTAACATAACTGTTTCCCCAATTGGAACATCTTGAGTATATCACAAACCAGGAAGTTGATATCCACACACTCAAAACAGCCATTGGGAATAAATTAAATGCCAAAAGTACTGAAATAACACCCAAAATGCTGGAAAGAGGGACTACATGAAGAAAATAGAAGGGACTAATTGAAGGTGAAGGCTGGGGAGATGGCACAATGGATAAGCACTTGCCATGCAAGAATGTGGACCTGTATTAGATTATAGTAGATACATGCCTGGGATCCCAGCATGGGAGGCAGAAACAGAAAGATCTCTAGTGCTTACTGGTCAGTTTGTTTAGCACAATCCATAAATTCTGGGTTCAGTGAGAGACCCTTTAATCCCTTTAATGGGGAGGCAGAGGTAGGAGGCTAGAAGTGGGTTTGAGGCCACCCTGAGACTACATAGTGAATTCCAGGTTAGCCTACACTAGACTGAGAACCTACCTTGAAAAAAAAATAAAGAAGAAAAGAAGAGGTAACAAAATTGATCATAGAAAATGGTTAGTGGAAAAAAAAAAGCTAAAATCATAAAATTCCTGAAAGAGAAAACATCTTTGTGAGTGAAATAAGGATTTCTTAAGATAGACACAAAGAACCCAAAATGTAAAAGAAAAAAAAATTAAACAAACTGCATCTGAATTAAAGACATATGTTTCCCCTCTGTGTGTGTGTGTGTATATGTGTGTGTGTGTGTGTGTGTGTGTGTGTACTGTGTGGAGTAGTGGATTCACCTGAGTGTGGCCCATGTGGATGAGTGCAGAGGCCAGAATATCAGATGCCCTCTGATACTCATTGCCACCTTTCCTTCAGATGGGGTCTCTCTGTCTTCACCCATGGCTACTGTTCCTCAGTTAGCCCCAACAATTCTCTGGTCTCAACCACACCATCACAGACTGGGGTCCTAGATGTTCATGTCTACATTTAGCTTCTTAGGTTGTTTTCTGGGGAGTCAAACTTGAGAGGTCTTCTGAGAAGCCATCATATTTAAGAGACAAGCACGCTGAATGGTTGAGCCATCGCCTCAGCCCTGATATCTGCTCTGTAAAAATATATATATATATTTGGAAAGCAAAACAGACTGGTGGAGGGAACATAACACAACTATTGAGCAAAACCACTGTATCTAAAATATAGGAAACTTACAGTTTAGTAAAATGAGCCCTTAACCAATGATTAGTGAATAAAAGACGTAACTAACATTTTACAATAGAAGATAGACAAATACTCTAAGAAATGTGACATTAGCAAACACTAAAAGAAAAGGAGATAACTGTACACACTCATGACGCATGCAAAAAATTTTCAAAACTAGCTAATACAAAGTGTTGACGAAAGTACAGAAAGCTAGTATTCTCATACCTTGCTGGTTCCCCTTGAAAATGATAAAATAATTTGGAAAACAATTTTGCAGTACCTTATAAAATCGAATCCATACTTTATGACTCAGCACCCTATATTATAGACATTGAAGCTAACTGAGCATGTATTTCAAAACAAGTCATGTAAGTCGTATAGGCTAATGCTCACAGTATTCTTCGTAATACAGCACTGTGAGGCGCACAGATATCATCATAGAAAAATGGACCTATTGACTAGGGGTGTATCCAGCTATAAAAAGCAATGAGCTGTAGCACCAACCTGGATGTGTCACAAAAGTCCCACACTAAGGGAACACAGCCAGACACAGGTGAGTAAAGTCCCACAGGGCCAGGGTGAGGAAGAATAGTGTGAGATCATGGAAGTCACTGGATGGTGGTATCAGTTGCCCCCAAATCTCCAATGTCATCACACTGCCACTTAAAGTGGGGAAATTTGTTGCACATAAATTTTACCTTCATCATTTAAGGAAATACGTGAAAAATGTAACTTATCAGACAATATCCACACTAAAATCCTCAATGAGGAAACTCTTTTCATCGGTACAAGGAAGACTAGAGGTTGTAAATCAATGAATTTGCACCCCACTTAATTTTCTCTTTCCTAGGATTCATCATCAGTCAGGATGAGGTGGTCATCAGCAACGAGGCCATGCTATAATCAAGCAGGACAGGAGAAACTGGACCTGTTTATGTCTCATCTTTCCTTCTAAAACTTGAGTATCTGAGAAAAAAAGAGAAAGCTGATAGACTGTGAAATCCAGCAGCTTTGGATCCAGGTTTCTCCATTCTGTTTTCCCAATCTTGCTATCTCAGGAATGCTCATCGAATTCTCAACTGCTCTCAAACACCACACGTGATCCATTCTTCCAAATGCCACCTGACCTGTGATGGCAAGAAGAATCAGCAATGACGAATGTTATTAAAACTCTTTCATCATTAAGAATGCATTGGCCCATTCATCTGAGGAAAAACTTGAATGCTGGGGAAAAAATGAGAAGGCAGAAAGCTGTAAAACATTCAATGTAATCTGTTGAGAGACATCTACCTACTATATGGTAGTTATATATGCTTATATAAATCTAGCATTTATGCTAGTCTTTACTGAGCACTAGTTACTGAATCCACTCTAACAACTTCTTAGTAATAACTCATTTTATTCTCCCAATAACCTTACAGAATAGGTTCAGATTATCATTGTCATTTCATAGATGAAGAAATAGAGGCACAAAGACAGTAAGAAACATGTCCAAACCATGCATGAGTCCCGTGCTTTTTATACTATAAGATGCTTTATGTATACTGTATATATGATACTATGAAAGATAAATAGCACATAGAATTAAATAAGAGGCTCTGTTCCTACCAGAAGCACCATAAGCAGCCCCCTGAGAGAGGAAGAGCATACAAAAAACAAGCACCTTGTTAAGATTAGAGAATAAATGCCACACTGGATTATGCCTATGTCCACATGTTTACGTTCATACCAAGGATGAACAATTTCAAACATGTCTAATGTAATAGCCATGATCCAAAACTCAGTCTTCAAATTAAAGCTATTTGTCTTTAAGAGAAATTATAGTTGCAAGTGGATTATTCCCAAAACTCTGGTTGAGAATAATATACTTATTTTCAAAATTTTCTGTTATATCTTCAATTGCAAAGTCCCTAAAGATAAACAGCATACAATGGATGTACTTCAAAGTCCCCATAGTGGCTCATTAAGCCTAAAATGGACACAGTTCTTCAATTCTAACTGAGTGTACAGACACCTTAACATTTAGACACTGCAATGAGCAGGCATTGGATTCTGGTTCTTCATAGTCCCTGTTTATTTTAATCTAAGTGTCCCCTATTCCCTACCACTGCTGCTCTAATTAAACTCACACTAATGTTTCAAATTCATAAGACAAGGCAAAAAATATACAATGTGCTTGCCACACAGGTGGCTTCAGGAAGACATAAGTCAGAGGCCAGGAAAAGAATAATGGGAGAAGGAAGGGAGGAAGGGAACAAGAGTTTTGCTCCCCTGGACTACAAGGTTTGTAGGGAGGACCTCTCACAAGAAGTTCGTTTCTGATTCATCCGTCACTTATGTTATTCATCTTGGCCATGGATTCCTGGTCAAATCATTAACCTCTCTGAGTCCTGACTTTTTTCATCTGCAAATTGTAGATAGTTTCCAGTAAGCCCAGACTTTTTATGTGGTGGCCAGGCTTAACTGTGACATTATGGTCAAGAGCAAATGGAGACTTCTAATGTGCATCACAAATACTCCGCACTTGTAGGAATGAGCGGGTAGGTGGAACTGCAGAACTTTATCCTGTGAATTTAAAACTCTCCCTGATTGCCCCCCTCTGAAAGTTCGGGGACCTGGCATTAAAGGCAAGTAACCTTCAGAATCAAAATGAAATGAGATGCCAAAGAATGGGAAGAGAGTGGAAGCGGGGTTAGCTGGGGCCAGAGACTGTTTAATGTTCAAAGTTAGTGCCAAGCTAAATTGGAAACAAGAGTCTATGTACCTGGAACTTACCTCATCGCTATATAATTTGTAACCTGAGATCCCCTCCCAGAGAAGTAAAAATAGCAAGGCTCTCTGGCAGAGTGGCAGGGCAGAGTGGGGGAGGGCAGGACTCAGGGAGAGCCAGGGGGCCAGGACGGAGAATGCCTATCTTGTGGTCTTAGAGAGAACCCTTCTCCCTTGTCCCCTTGGCAGCACAGGAAGTACAGCCAACAGAGGTAGCCTAAGGACCTGAGAAGGAATCCCCTGGGGAAGGAGACCTACCATCCTCCATTCACCCATTTTGGTTTGGTGTTTTTGTCACAGGCCCTCCTGATGTTCTGAGTCCACCCAGTCCTTCATGATCAAACCTATGAGAGGCAAAGCAAACCTATGAGAGGTGACTGTAGGCGACTCCTAGCTCTGCAGAAGAAGCAATCTGCTAAATGGTTGTTTCACTCCGTGGGAATATCTTTCCCCCAATGGGGGAGAAAGTTTGGGAGAATGGCTTGCTCTCTGCCAGCAATTTAGGATCTAATCCCTGTCACAACAGCTCCACACCATGTTTTATCATCAGTTATGAACATTAGCAGGAAGGTTGGTCGACCCTGAGCTTCCTCTGTATGCAGAAGGCAGCTGGTTTTTAATTAATAGCATGAAATATTAGTTCCTGGAAATGATATTCTATCCTTGTGATGATCATATATTGGATGATGCTATGAAAATGAATGCAATTTTGAGAATGCCTAATGTTGCTTCAGTCACTGTTTAATAAATCTATTTTAATATATATTAAATATATATAATATATATTAAATACTATATATTAGATACGTTAGTTGTCAAGATAGTCCCTGTACTTCAAATCCTCTTTAAAAAAATAAAGAAAGGGAGGAAGAGAGAAGAAGAGAGAGAGGAGGGAAGGAGAGAGGGGGAGGGAGGAGGGCAAGGAAGGGAAAGCAGAAAGGTAGAGAAGGAAGGAGGGAGGGAGGGAAGAATGAGGAAGGAAGGGAGGAAAGGAGGAAGGGAAAGAGGGAGAAAGGAAGGAAAGAAGGGAGGGAGGGAAGGAAGGGAAATGAACACAGAATAATCAAAGCCCTTTGGGTAAATGACTTCTCCCTGATATTTTAAATGTTTCAATTTTCATTTCTGAAACTCTATTTGTAAATGTAAATGTTAGTTTTTCACTCCTTGTGCAAGAACTAAAATATTCTTCCCGTTACTATTTGAAGCGAAGGTGTTCTTTAGTTCCAGTCTATCTTTGTTGTAAATAGGATGATCAAACGCTTTTGTTTGTTTAACTTTGATATAAATTGGTTTATCAAACTTTCTTTATTATGCAGACTTATCTCCCCTAAAGAAAGTTCCACTGACAGAATGGAAACAAGGAAGAGATTTGAGTCCTGCCTTCGTTTCATAAGATCTCCAATTCCTGAAAGACTTAACTTTCTTGAGTTTCCTTCCATGGCTTTTTCAGTAACAAATGGAAAGAAAGTCAACAGTCTAGGGGAGTTTGAATGATTCAGTTAAATGGTCGACCCGCTTGAGAACCATCAGAATCCCACTGTCCAACAGTAATGTATTATGAAACACATTTGTAATTTAAAACATTCTAGAAGTCACATTTTAAAAGGCAAAGAAGTTGGTAAAATTAATTATGACAACACATTTTCTTTAATCTAATGTATCCAAAATATTATCATTTCATGACCTACTCAGACAAGCTTATGCTAATGAAATGTTTCACATTTATTATTTTTTCCTACCAAGTCTTCAAAAGCCAGTGTGTATTTTACACACTGGAACACTACATATTCACAGAAACACACTTTATATTTAGATTTGTATGATTTGCAGTTGAAAAAAATAGGTTCACATATCAAGTTGTTCCAAAAGTACTTAAAGGTTTTCCAAAGACTGAATAAATATCAATGTTCTAAATTTAAAATAATTTTAAGATTTAATAAAACTTAAAAGTGAATTCCTCAGTCACACTGCCTCGCTTTTTCAAAGCCTATGAGCCACACGTGGCTAATGGCCTGTTCCAGATCTCAAAGCCCTAGCCTAGAGCTGTGCTTGGTACTCAGGAGGTGTCCAATGAGTGAAGTGGTTTCCTTTGCCTGCTCAGGTCTGATGTGAGTCTGAAGTTTGCTTTGTACTGAAATTTCCACTTTGAGAGCAATGTGAAGACCACCTATGACAGTCCCCATTGATATCTTTTTGACACCACACACATTATCCAAAATGGTTTCTGAAATTTTAAGCAGCAAATTGCTATACTTTGTTAGAAGAATGTTAATAATTATTTTTATGTATTTATTTGCAAGCACAGAGAGATAGAAAAGAGAGAGAGAGAGAATGGGCATGCCAGGGCCTCCAGCCACTGCAAACAAATTCCAGATGCTTTGCGCATCTGGTTTTATGTGGATATTGGGGAATCAAACTCAAGTCGTTACACTCTTCAGGCAAGCACCTTAACCTCTGAACCATCTCTTCAGTCCTTTTAAAAAAGATTTTTAATGTATTTATTTATTTGCAAGGAGAGAGAGGGGTGTAGGAGAGAGAGAAGGAGAGATGCTGGTGATCCTAGATGCTGCAAAGAAGCTGCACATGTATGAGCCACTTAGTGCATCTGGCTTTATGTGGATACTAGGGAATCAAACCCAGGAATGTTATCAGCAAGTGCTTTAACACTGAGCCATCTCTCCAACCCCAGTTGTTGTAATTTCTAAATGTGAATTTTAAATTACAGTTTGTGATACAGCTCTTACTCTACCCTCCAGGCGTTTCCTATCTCCAGTGACAAGTAACAGCAATGCTTTCATTGCAGGAGAAACATGAAATTACAAACCAGAAAATCAGCTGCACTGATACTGGCACAGCTTGGGAAATGTATGGGTTTGGGGGCTAAACAGTTATGTGCATATGCCCATAGGCAGAGCACATACGTAGGAAATAAAATAAATAGCATCCAAATGCCTGTTTGCTCATGACATGAAAAACCTAGAGACTCCTAAGAACTTTAGAATTAATAGATAAATTTAGTAATGTTGAAAGACATAAGTAAGTATACAAAATTAATAGCACTTTAACATCCTAAGTGAAAACAAAATTAAGAATAGAATCCCAATCACAACAGAATTTAAAAAAATAAATACTTGAGTAAATTTAACCAAGGAAATGAAAGATTTGTTTACTGACAACTATAAAACTTTGATGAAAGATGTTGAAGAAGACACACAAATGGTAAGATATCTTGTGTTCATGAATTAGAAGAACTTGTACTGTTGAAATATCTTCACTATCCAAAGTGATCTGCATATTCACTGCAATTCCCATCAAAATTCCAATGACATTTCTAAAAAAAAAAAAAAAAAAACAAAAACAGAGAGAAAACAATCCTAAAACGTACAAGGAACCAAAAGTGCGTAAAATATCTTTCCTGGGAAATTCAAACATAAATCTATTCTCTCAGGATAGGGCTGTGACCAAATGACAGACCAAAACATGACTGCACCAAAATCCAATTTTGGTTAATGAAGACATTTGGGGGGGTTACTCAAAAGGAGGAGATGGCACAGGGTGAATGACCATCTCAAAGGCTAGCCACTGCTGTCAGCAAGAGGAAAAGGCATTGCTCACTTTCCATTTTAATCCAGTTTCTGCTTTAGCCCTAGAAACCAGGCAAGTGTTAGAGTCTAAGTAGAAGCATGAAGCATAGGGAAATTAGAAAGGCATGGGCTTACATGAAGATGAGAGGGGAAATTATTGGCTCTACTGTGAAAATGGTGAAGGGCTGTTTCCAGGAGCACCGAGGACTCAAGGCAGACACAGGACTCTGAAGTCCCACCCTACTCTGGACCTTCACAGTCAGCTCAGCTGGTTGGAAAGTAGCCCAGCAGTTATTTACTGAGTCTAAATTTAGGGATCTTGTAAGTTTCAGCTTTCCTGGACTTATTTTACCTTCTGAGTCTCCTGTGCCTCTCTCTAGGAGGGAAATGTTTCAGTTCAGAGGAAGCTGACACAAGACTCCAAATAGCCAAAGCCAACTTGAGTGAAAAGCTATAATAAACATAACATTATCTGACTCTAAAATGTATTTTTAAACTATAGTAACCACAAAACTAGAGTGATCAAAGTAGCACAAAACTGGTGCCATAAAACAAATACAATAGCAAATGGAACAGTAGAGCAAACTTAGATATAAAAAGCACATATTCACGGTTCAATTTCTGACAAGGTTTCCAAAAACACATCATGAAGAAAGGCTAGCCTCTTCAATAAACAGTGTTGGTAAAACCAGATACACATATGAAGTAAAATGAAATTGGACTCTTATCTC
>PVHP010019487.1:0-20670 GCA_004024765.1 Zapus hudsonius
TTTTTTTCATATAGATACTAAAAATAAACAAAGTCCTCAAATAATGAACCCAGATTACTTATCTAAGGACATGAAAATCTAGCAGTTAAATCTAGAAGTTATGTATTTTCTTGGTAGAAAAGATAGTTTTGCAAAGAGAAAACACAAAGGGAAGGAGATACCTGAATGCATAAAGTATGGATACTTAAAAATCTGAAAGTAATTTTCACATTTGAGAGGAGCTAAAGTATTTCTAGTCACGGTGACATGTCAGAAATAGACACTTATGTACTGCTGCGTGGACTGTGAAACTACTTACATTACTGATGTGTGATTTGGCAAAATGAAATCAGAAAGCTTTAGAGGGAGGGATATCTTATTCTTGTTCTAAGGAACTTTTATTTCCCAGCCTCCTTGGTGCTTTTGGGATGAAGGCTTTCCTCTTGTCTCTTGAAGAGCTGCTGCCACAATGTCACTTACACCTGCAAAGAGAGACATTCTTTCCTATTGGTGCAATTGCAGCAGCCTGCAGAACTCCTGTAGCCACAGAGCTGATGAGTAGGAGGTGACTGCTGTCCTGTTAGGACCAGTGGGCTCACAAGACAGAGCTTTGAGAACATGGTTGTTATTATTCTAAAGAGGAGGCATTTAGGAATACAAAAAAAAAAAATAGGCTGATGAGTTTCTGGGCCTCTGGTCAAGGAAAGAAAGTGTTCCAAGGGGCAACCAAGGCTATTTTGGAAATTGATGGGGGGAGCGAGAGGGATGGAAGGAGGAGGGGAGAGTATTTTTTGTACCAGTTTAATTTCTAGAATTTCCTTTCAAAATTATTATTGCTGTCATAAAATATTGACTATAGAAAATAATTTTAAGCAGCGATTAACATTATCATTATATAGCCATACTATTCAGATATTAAAATGATAGAGGCAATCATAAAGAGAAATATTGATAATATGATAATACATAACGAAGCAGTTTCAAAGATTAGAAAGCTTTACTAAAAATGTGGTCCTTAATTTAAAGACTAAAAATTTAATCTTCAATAAATAGATAGTGGTTGTTCTGAGGTTAAGCATTATTTTGGTTGCTCTTCTTATTGCCATAACCAAATATTTTACAAAAGACAGCACAAAGAAGGGGTGAAGGATTTATTATATACAGGCCATTGTGGTGTAGAAGGCATGACGGAAACAGCTGGTCGCATTGCATTCAGAGTCAGGAAGAGAGGATGAACTGGCCCATAGGGACCCACTTCCTCCAGCAAGTCTCCACCTCCTAAAGTTTCAAAAACTTCCCAAGCAAAGTTCCCAGCGATGGACAAAGTGATCAGACACAGGAGCCTATGGGGGACATTTTAAAACCACAACAGGAATGATGAAGAATCTGAATTTTCTATTCTTTTAATATTTTATTCAAAAACATATTTTACTTCTGGAATCAGAACTAAGTACTAATAAGAGAACAATACCCCATTAGAGATAAAACAGCATTGTTGTAATTACTAAAAAGTGAACAGATGCTAATATTAACAATTATACTAATTAGGGTCATGTGTACAGTGTTACTGGCAACTATTCTTTTTTTCTTAGTTAAATTAGGGCTTTAAAATCCTTCTGACAGAAGCACACAAAGAAACATGCTGAATAATAGTTTGGCACTGCACACAAAAATTAACCCTTTCTGTTTGTTGTGATGAACTAAATTATGCTGTGTAACAAATGGCACAATTTGGTCAGAGACTGGCTCAATTAAACAGGATACAGGAAGTGCACACTGGCTTGGATGTGATGCAGTGTTCAGTAATGTGGCCAGAGCTTGTCATGTGTGCCCACCAGTGATGAATGTCCAGGGAGATGGAAGCCAGGAAAACTTCGGGAAAACATCTCCTGTCGTTTGGATGGGTGTCTTTCAAGGGCCCAAATGTAGCTGTTCTTCTTTGATAACATGTGATGAAAATAATCTATTTTATGTATTTTGAAAGATGCCTTCACTTCTCTGCAACTGATAGGGTTAGATAACCATTAATCTATTTCCACTGGAAGCCCTATGTTTTCCATGCCGGCCATCTCCTGAAAACATCATCATAGAGTATTGTGGTTTCTATAGGAAGTGTGCCCCACACCTGACCCAAAAGCCCAGTGTATTATGGGTTTGATCACTAGCCGGTGGTACTATTATCACATGGTGATTAACCTTGCCAGTGGATTACCCATTGCTGAGATCACAGTTGGACTGGCACTAGGAAATGTGCCTCTTCCATTCTTTCTGCTCCCTGGATGCCACTAAGGGAGCAGCTTTGCCCCACCTCACCACTCCACTGCCATGTACCCATTACTTTCTGACCAGAAGCAATGCATGGAAAGAAGCGGGTTTAATTCAAATTATGGTTTCAAGGAGAAGTTTTATGTTACCATACAGAAGACATATGGCAGGCTGGAGCAAGAAGCTGGCGTCACATGGTCATACAAGAAACAGAGGACTGCCAGCACATGGGTCTGGGTTATGACAGCTCAAACCGCCCCCTCCAGTGACCCACTTCCTCCAGCAAGGCTCTACCTTCTAAAAGTTTCAGCACTGTCCCCAACAGCTCTTTCAGCTTGGAGATCAAGTGTTCAAACACATGTGCCTATGAAGAATGTTTTACATTCAAGTCATACCACACCATGAACCAAAAATGATAGTAACTAGCCAACCATGGACTGAAACTTCTGAAACTTTGAGCCAAAATAAATATTTCTGCCTTCCTTTAGTTTAATTTTTCACATGATAAGAAGCTATAAGGATACACAAGTATCATTTTAGTTTTTTTGTTGTGGAACAATAAGAAATCATATTCCAGAGGATTTGGAGTTTTTGGAATTTATCTATGTATGTTCAAGGAAAGAGAAAAGAGAGAGAGAGAGAGAGAGAGAGAGAGAGAGAGAGAGAGAGAGAGAGAGAGAGAGAATGAGAATAGGATTTTAATTGTGGTCCATTCTGGATTCTCTACAAGAAGCTCTATTTTGAGAACCTGTGCATTCATCAAAGACTAGATTACAGTGGGAGATGCAGTGTTTGCTCCATGATCAGATGGGATTGTATTATAAATATCTGAAACCATGACCAATCTATTGCAATTTAATGGAAATAGCCAAAAAGCAGTGCAGATAAGGTGGTCTGACTGTCTTGTAGTTGCATCAGCAGCTTGCTGGTAAGCTCAAGTAGGATTCCAAATGCTCATGTCCAATGTCAGGAGGAGCAATGCCACCTGATCACAACCCTACTAAAGACGTCACTTCCATAAGACAAGGCTATCCCCCATAGTTAGCCCACGATGAAAGCCATTACTGATTCTCAGTTTACATTTTTCTTCTGCCATGAAAAATTGTGAAAAGTCCAAACAAACCAAAATAAGGCAAACATGTCATTCTTATAAAGTAATATACAAATAACCTGGCTGGATACTATGCAAATTGTATTTCCTTAATATTCTGGTCAATATCAAACAAAATCATTGGATAATTAAAAAGCATATATAGCTTCAGAGATGACTACTGTTCATAAATGGCTGACATTTTTAAACGATTAAAGATTTTGAAGAGATTACCATCAGCCAGAGAAGTCAAAAGCATTTGAACTAGACAGAGAGGACTTTTATCATATGTCATTCATTCAGACTTTTCTCATTAGCTTCAGACTCTCATTATTAATAATTGTCCCAAAGATATCTCATACTCATAACACATTTCAGTTGTTCTTTGTGCCTTCTCTTCCATTGCCCCCCCCCACTCCTGAGTTGAATATGGGAGTACATCCTGCATTCTTGCCAGTCAAGATTCTGGAAAAATCTTGGCTCCTTACTGCCATCAAACCTGTCACTCTCTGTGTAAACCAGTGCTTGTCACCTGCCTTAGATCCATTCTTCCCTCTCCTCTAACTCAGAGTCCTGATTAACCTGAAGTGCTTTAATAAACATACCCTTCACAGTCCCTTTCGTCTGTGAGCAGTCATGCGATCCACTAATGGCCAGTGGACAGGCAGTCTCTAAGATTGTCTTGGAATGATATTGTTTTCCTGGTATAAACAAGCAAACTCAGACAGCTCCAACTTGCTTTTCCCTTTTTTTGTCTTTCTTATCTCCTTGTCTGAGCACAGACATAATGCCTGAAATGGAATGCCTATTGTTTTAACCATGGATACAGGAAAGACATGCTTAGGATAACCAGGCAGGAACAAAGGGGAAGGAAGATAGGTTTTGTTGGCTCCCTTCAGTAGACAAAGACTTCGGCAGTTTCATCCTCAACCTTCTGTAATGGGAAAAAAAATAAAACACTTATGTGGCTTAGCCCCCAAAGGGCTTCTAGAACATGATACTTAATGCAGTCCTAATACACTAAGCCACATTGGTTGGTTTTGTCCTGATTATATCCATTAGATTTCTCTGCTTCCTTCCATGTTCACCCCCCCCCATTTCTTTGGCTCAAATCTTTTTCTTCCTTTCCAGTCTCTTGACTGGGCTTTTTTTTTCATCAGTATTCTCCCTTTCGTTCACTCCACTTAATGTGGCCATACTGCTTGAAATAGCAGTATGGGTTATTTAGACCTACACAGAGTACTTCAATATTTCCTCATGACTTTTACATCCAAATCTTTACCATGCCTTACAATACCTGATGCTCTTTCTTTCTCTTATCCATTGTCATTCTCTGACTTGAACTTTGAACTCCAGCCATATTGAACTTCTCCTTTGGAGCATTGCAAATTTGATGCCATGCTTTGAATGCAGCCACAGATAGCAGGAAATTAACAGTTGTGTTATGTCCCAATATAATTTTATTTATAGGCACCAGACAGGATATAGTCTGCAGGCTGTGGTGTGCTAGTTCCTTGGCCTGAATCACTGTGTGCCCACAGATCTGGCAAAAAAAATTCCTAATGCTGTGGCAGCTAGAGTTATTTCCTTTATAAGGGCTGCGGAACAACTAAGCCAAAGGATGGAAGAAAAGACATGTCCATGCAACAGAAACAGAAAAGGTGGATGCACTACTCCATGGCCACATGATACCGATCAATGCCTTTAGCCTTTGCTGTTCTTTGTGCCTCAAACAATCTGTCCCAGTTTGGTAGAAGAAATTCTTTCTTGCTGTTCCCTGTGGGGTTTTATTCTATTGTATTCTGACTAGTCCTTTTAATAACTTGTATGTGCCTACATGAGGTGTGTGCATGTGTATATGTGTACGTGTGTGTGTACATGTGTGTGTGTGTGTGTGTGTGTGTGTGTGTGTGTGTGTGTGGGCATGCCTCTTGCCACTACAAAAAAACACCAGATGTCTATGTCACTTCTTGCTTTCAACTTACTTGGGTGGCTTTGGAATTGAACCCTGGCCAACAGGCTTTGCAAGCAAGCACCTTTGAACTACTGAGCCACATTCTCAGACCCCTCTCTGACTTGTCCTTCATCCAATCTCTGAAACTGTCCCAAGTCCAGTATAATTCAGGTTATTAACAGTTTGGATTTCATCCAAAGTAAGTCTTGCAGTTACACCATGCTCCCTTAGGTGGAAGGGGTCAATTTCTCCGGGAGTGCCATAAGCTTGGTGATTTTCTCACTTCTGGGAAGAAGTGCTTCTGGTCTCAAGGAGGCCCTGTGGTTAGAAGTTTATCATAGTACTTGTATAAATGCAAAGTGAGCTCTAGGCTCTTGTGATTTCTACTTCTGGAAGATGTCTTTATTGTTACAAAGAGGACATAGGAAGCAAGCAGTGGTTTGTCTCATTAGATGACCAGATCCCAAAATGTGAAGTTTTCATGTCTTTTCCCACATGTCTCCATGACAATACGTACCATCACCACTCAACTTTTAAAATGCAGTCTAAATTCTTACCTACTTCTGTCAGGGGCCCTAAAATAATAAACCAGCAATTCTATTTTTAGAATGTTTTCTTTCTCATTGGAGAAAATTATCTTCTTGGAAAAAACATATTTGTGGGCTCTGACTCAGCCTAGCCCTGGTAAGCGCTTCAGTAATAATACAATCCACACTCTCCCAGCTCTTTGCCTAGGGCACTGAAGTCTGTTATACATATCTATTTTGTTTTGTGTCTTGGACCTTCTAACACTTGATAATATAATTTACCTTGATTACATTGCAGATGGGACTCTCCAGGACTCAATTTAAAAAATTAATGCATTTAATTTTGGTGGAAGTGTGCAACAAGATGCCAGGTGACTCAGCTAAGTAAAAGAAGGGTTCCTAATTACACTTCTTAATCAAATTGTGCTCTGAGTGTCCTTCTGGGGTTAAGCTGTGCAGCAGTTTAGAGCAATGGAAGATTGCTGACTCAGTTTTCCCAAACTGTAAAATGGGGAAGGGAGAATGTCTGTATTTAAGGCACCCTGAGGTTTCTAAATTTTTAAAATTCATATTCACTATTCTTCCTAGAGCATCGTGTTTAGGGAGGCTTAACAATGAACGACTTCCCATCGCCACCAGGCAGTTTTCTGAATTCCATTCGGCATCACCTGCTGTTTTATTGCACATTTTCTCATAATTGCTTTTGTTTAACCAGAGTTTGTGGGGAAAAGAAAAGAGATGAGTAGTCATATTGCAAGGTACAAAAGCCAGGGAGCACCTGAGCATTATTTTAGAATTATTTAAAAACAGATTAAGTGCATGTTTTTCTTCTTTCTCATAATAAGGTTTTCTCATTAGACTGGATTTATTTATCACATTTCTCTTCATGTTGTGGATTGTGATATGAGAATAAATTATAGTTTTTTTAATGGGGCTTTGAAACACTCCTCCGTGATTCTTTCTCTCCTAGGCCATGTGTGTTACAGTGATGAAGATAGCAATGACTTTATTTTATTTGCTTTATTTTAGATATGGTCTTTCTATTTAACCAGACTTGATCTTTAACTCTTGATTCTCTTGCCTCAGCCTTATAAGTGCTAGAGTTTTAGGCATGTGTTACCATAGTGCTAGAAAAAAAAACTTTATGAGTTTCTTGGGAAAAGAACAGATATGTTCATAATTCTGGGGAGAAGGTCTAATTATCAGATTAAAAGGAAGAATTATTTAATAGTGAAGAAGCTGTGTGTAGAAGTTAACTTCTTGGTGCTGGGACAAAACCTCCACCCATAAGCAGGAAAGTTTTTATTTTGGCTTATAGCTTTGAGGAGGAAATTTCATCATGCTGGGATAAGCATAGTAGAGCAGGCAACTGGGCATTGCATATTGTCACATCTGCTGGAAGGAAGCAGCAAGAGTGAGTGAGTTAAGCACTGGCAAGGTAGATTATAGAATTCCATAGCCCACCCCATTGGCACACCTCCACCAGTAGGGCTATATCAATAAAATAATGTATTAATACATAAAAATCTTTCACCTAAAAATTTCAAAGCATGCTATTTATGGAAAAGTATCCCTCAGTAAATGATTAACATTCTTTTGTATAGAATTGAAAATACCGAAATATTATGGGATTGTCTAAATATGAAGCCTTTTGAATGATAGGAATAGAAATTCAAGGAAGAAGACCAACAACACTAGGGTTTATTATGCTCCAGAAGAGGATACCTTAGAATCCACAGCAAAAGAACTGTGGCCCCTAACCAGTACCACTGTCATCACTGGAGCTTGCTAGAAACACACAGGCTTGGGCCTCAGCAGAGCCAATCTCATGTTTAAATTCTTGGATGCTTTTTGAGCAAAGTCCTGTTTGGGAACTTAGCTGCTAAGAGCAATTTCCATTATCAGTAACACTTCAGTAGCATAGGGTTTACATTGCTTTCTTGATATATGGAACCATATTATTTGATTTTGCATTGAATAATATTAATATAATCATAAACATGAAGACACTGTTTTATAACTCTCAGTTGGTATACTAATATATAGGCAAAGCCTGTTACACTTGAGAATACAGAACAGAATTATAGGTAACAAACACTGGCAATTTAAGGCAATAGCACAATAACAAAAATGAGAGGTAGAGAAAGGGGAATAGGAAATAAAAAAATAAAAAAAACCAGGAGTAATCTTTTCATCTTTAGAAGCAAGAAGTAGACAGATGCTGGCTAAAGTTGAAAATTTGGGGAAAAGTGCATTTTATTTTAAACTATAAAATATAAAAGTTATTATTAATAAAATGTGGTGGTTGAGGTAGGAAAGATGAGAGGTGGTATAATTAACCAAAAATTTCATTCTTTTTAAAAAAACTTTTTATAGATAGCTTCCATAATTACAGACAATAAGTCATTATGATTCCTTCCCCACCCTCCCCCATATCTCTTCCCCCTTTCAACAAGTCTCTGTTTTGTTTTGGTGTCATCATCTTTTCTTCCGATTATGTGTAGGGATTATCAGGCACTGCAAAGTCATGAATATCAAGGCCATTTTGTGTCTGGAAGTTTGCTTGTAAGCAGTCATACCCTTCCTTTGGCTCTTACAATCCCTCGGGAAGTGTGATAGAGATGTCCCAGTGCTGAACACTCCACTGTCAAGCCAGCACACTCAAACTTGCAAAAAGCAGAAACTCTAAGCTTGAACTCAGACTGCTCTTTGCAAATGTATATCTGGATTTCCAGATCTACCCCAGATATAGAGCCTATGAAGCCGGGCTAAGGTGACACCTCTTCCAGTCTGGAGGCTGGAGAAAAATCACAAGCTTTAATAACTATTGAATCTGTTGGGGGACATCCTTCAAACTACCACAATGTGTATTTAGTCAGGCAACAGCAGGCATTACTCCCCTCGGGCTCATGGGCTCATGACCTCCCCCACCATAGGCTTTTGACTAGGTCTTCAGAAACAGGCATGCATTCCTTCCTGTCGAGAAGACCTCCAATCCAATTAGAGAGCTGGTTTCCCCACAGTAGATGTACCACTATTGTCCCAGTTGGCCCATTTGGCCTGGCTGTCCAGTCTTAAGGCTTACAAGGCACACTGCTGTTCACCACCATTGATGGCTTCTGTCTCCCATAGGGCTGCATGCAGCCATAGCTTTTTCCAGCTTTCTGTCAGTTGGTTAACTGGGAGGAGGTTTCGAGCTCAGCTCCAGGTTGCTCTCTCAGTGACCTGCAGCCCAGGCATATGTAGTCATCAGCAATAGGGTCTTAATATCTTGTCCTGGTGGGCAGCCAAGAGCCTTGGCAATGACCTGTAATGTTTTGGGGGCTTCAGGAACCTCCCTGGCCAACAACTTGCTGAAAGGTATCCCTGAAATTTTTATAGTAGCAATCTCTGGCTTTTGGGTCATTATCCAAAGAAGTAGGCTTCCATATGGCTCATTCTAAACCGCTTAAATTTTGACTGACCTCCTCCCACTCCTCATTTTTCATTCTTCATAGCAAAGAGCTAAGAAGGTTTCTAACAGAAAATAAAGGCAGGTGATAAATATAAATCATAGGTGAGTGAGAAATGTCATTTAACTTTTTTTTTCAATCAATCCATTGACAACAAGCTACAATATCTACCTGGCCAATACAGAAAGAATTGAATCATAGGATTAAGGAGACTCCTTCCTACTTAAATTAATGGTGTTTGCGATTTTGCAACTTGTAATGTCTTCGAAAGGTTCCTTTACTCCTGAGAGCTTCAGTTTCCTTGGTCTGATAGTGACACTACATTTCCCTCATCTACTTCCCAAAGTTACCATGAGGATACAATTCAATTAAGTTACAGACTCCTTCTTAGTACCTGTCATGGTTTGATCCAGGTGTCCACCACAAACAAATGTTCAAATTGATTGATCCTCAGCTGATGGCAGTTTAGGTTTTACAACCTTCCTAGAGCTGTGTTGTCAGGGATGGGCTTATGGGGGTTATAAGCCAGCTTCCCCTTGCCAGTGTTTGGCACACCTTCCTGCCACTGTTTCCAGTGCTATAGTGGAGGTGATGTCCACCCCTCTGCTCATGCCACTATTTTCCCTGCCAGGTTGGAGTCTCCCCTCGAGTCCATAAGCCAAATAAATCCATTCCTCCACAAGCCACTTTTGCTTGGGTTCTTTCTGCACAGCAACTAGAAAGCTGACTGCAACAGTTTCTAACAACTCCTACCCCATGGACTGATCCAGTTTGCCCATGGAGGAGGATATTCAGTTGATTGGGCACAGGGAAGAGGGAAATTGGGGAATTGAGGACACCAACACATTATTTGCTCATTCACTGTATATAAATATGGATTATAAAGATATAATTTATAAAAAATAAAAATAAAGAGACACAGATAAATGTTGCATTCTCCTACTCCTCCATGGAAGCTAACTCTTGTAGGTGGAAGTCAAAAGCTATTTACAACAGAAATCTGTGTATGTGAAAGAACTTTGAACATGGGGAAGGCTAACTGGAAGATGCCAGTAATTTTCCCAGGCATCATCTTGCTGAAAATTCTGTGGTTGTGAAGGAGATCGAGATCCAGAGATCTATCCTTAGTCTCTGTCTCCTTTCAGCATCACTGGTCCTGGCAGAGAAACATTGACAGCATGCTTGATGCTCCTGAAATAAGCAAATACTCAGAAATTAATTTCCCTGGAGTAAAGAAGAGAGATGTGTCAGTCACATTTAAACTCCACATGTTCACTTCAGGTTTCTGGTCCTACAAGGAGGGACTTAGAGGCCCATCCTAATAATATCCCATCCTAACAACAAATAAAAGCTTAAAAAAGTGAAAATGTCCATAACTTTTCTTAGATGGCTCATCCCCAAATTAGAGAGATAAAGAGGTGGATTCTGAGAATTCCATTGTTCAGAGAACAAAAACTAGCAGCAACTTCACCTGAGGTAGGAAAACCTGTGCTGTCATTGGTGATCTGGAAACTCAGGAAGTGTGTCGGAGGTTTAAGAACTACAGATGGACCCAGGCTTTCCTGAAGTTTACTTTAAGAGGCCTACCAGGTTCACAGTGAGTGTCAGAGAAAATTTGCCTCTTGCTGTCAGCAGGGAGAGGGTAAAGGAACCATTTTGAAATCTCCGAATTCTACCTAACCAGTAGACCCCTAGAGACTGTTGAAGGACTAATTTGAAATCTGCTACATCAGTTTGTTTTTCTTAATAAGTCTTTCACAAGATTCACTATTTTAATAAAATCCAACCTTCTAGTCTTTGTAAGAACCTAATAAGTTAAGGTTTTTTTAAACATTCATGTGTTTTTTTAAAAAAATATTTTATTTATTCATTTTTTAAGCAGAGAGAGAGAGAGAGAGAGAGAGAGAGAGAGAGAGAGAGAGAGAGAGAGAGAGAGAGCGCACCAGGGCCACCACCTTGTGGGTCTGGCTTATGTGGGTACTGGGGAACTGAACTGGGGGCCTTAGGCACTGGAGGCAAGTGCCTTAACTGCTCAGCCATCTCTCCAGCCCCATAAATTAAGGTTTTGTTAGAGCTTGTTTGGGAGAAAGGGATTACCCATCATGTCCCACCTAGGGGGAGGGGGCTAAGGCCCACTGGTGACATGCACAGGCTGGTGGTGCAGGTTCATGGGAAGACTGAAGCCTCTCCATAGCACACTAGAATGTTCCCCCCTTGATCAGGTCACTCAGCGTCTACTTATAATAGCTACCTGTAGCAATACATCATGTCCACCTTTCAACGAAAAATTTTGAGGCATATGAAAAGGCAGAAAGCACAGTTTGAAGAGACTGAGAAGAGCAAGACAATCAAAGTCAAGTCATGAATATTGAAATTATCAGGCCAGGAATAATGACACAGTGGATAATGTACTCAGAGCTTTAAAAAAGTAGACACTGTGAAGGAACAAATGGATAATGAAAGGAGAGAGAACGGAATTGTAAGAAAGAGTCAGAAAGGAATGCTAGGGGTCAAACATGCTCCATTGGAAATCAAGATTCCCCTTGGTGGGCTCATTAGGAGATGGGCCACGGATAAGCATCTCTGAGCTGGAGGATATGGCATTAGAAACTTTCATAACTGAACAGCAAACTGAGAACTCACTAAGTCAAACCCTCCTAGAATATTTAAGAACAGCGAGGCAACTGGAAAGGTATATCATGTATAATGAGAATGCAAGAAGAAAAAAAAATTTTAAAGCAGTAGAAGCAGTTTTTGAGGTAAAAATGAGTAAGAATTTCCCTAAATGAATGTCACACACCATATCACAAATTCAGGAAGCCATGAAAACCAAAACAGGTTAATGACTCTCCCCCTCAAAAATAAGACAGAAAGAAATCGTTCCAATAAACACGAGCTTTTAGTATTTAAACTTTAGAAAATCAAAGATTGACATCTTGAAAAAAGAGGAGAAAACACATTACCTTTAGAGTACCAAGGATAAAAATCCTTGCTGCTTTCTTTAGAAACCATGTAAGCTAGGAAATAGTGGAGCAGCATATGGAATTTTGAGAGGAAACTCACACACACACACACACACACACACACACACACACACACACACACTAAAACAAACACAAGCCTAGAATTCTATATGGTGTGAAATCCTTCTTCAAAAGTGAAAAGGAAACAAAGACTTTCACTAATAAAAATGGAAAGAATTTGTTGCCAGTACATATATGCCTTACAAGAAATGTTAAAAGAAATTCTTCAGAGAGAAGGAAAATAATACATCAGAAACTAAGTTTTACATAAAGGATAAACATCACAGAAGGGATACACCTGCATTTTTTTAGTCTTAATTTAACAGAGAGCAGTTTTTTTAAAATAATAATTGCAGCCATGTATTTGGTAATGTGTGCTTATGTAAGGTGTGTAAGGGAAGAGGTTGGCATTCAAAATAAGTTGGTATCATCATTATATCAACAGTGTAAAGAAGAAAAATTACATGATCATATCAGCAGATACAGAAAAAAAAGCATTTAACAAAATCCAAAACCACTCTTGATAAAAAAGTAATAAACTAGGAACAGAAGAGTAACTTCTTCAATTTGATAAAGAATATCTATAAAAGAGGAAAAACCCTACAGCTAACATCATACTTACTGGTGAGAAACTCGAAAGTGTTTGAACAAGAGGAAAATGTCTTTCTCAGCATTGGGTTGTAGCACCATACTGGAATTCCTTGTTGGTCTAGTTACTTTCTTGTGGCTGTGACTAAATTCCTAATCAGAAGCAACTGAAGGGAAGAAGGGTTTATTCTGTCTTACAGTCAAGGAGATGCAGCCCATCGTGGTAGGGCAGATGTGGTGGCAGAAGCATGAGGCAGCTGGTCACATTTCGTCCTTAGTCAGGAAGCAGGGAAAGATGAATGTGGGTGTTCAGCTCACTTTCCCACTTTTATTTGGTTCAGGACCACCAGCCCATGGAATGGTGCTGTCCACATTTTGGATGTGTCTTCCCACCTCAGTTAGAAATTCTCTTCAGACATGCCCAGAGGTTTCTTTCCATTGTGATTCCAAGCCTCTTCAAGTAGGCAAGATTAACCATCATGGCAGCTCATACAGTAAAAGAGAAAAGTAATAATACATATGGACTGAAAAGAAGAAATAAAGCTATCTTTGCAGCAATTATTGCTGTTTAAGTGGAATTTCAGATTTGATTTGTCAGTGCTTTGAATTTGGCCACTCACAGAGGTATGTAGAGGCATTCCATCATAACTTTAATTTTCATGGTGACATGTGATATGGAATAGCAGTATGAAAAACCTTCTTTGATGAGGGATCCATTCGGGACTTTTTGGTTTAAATTAAATTATCCATCTTCTTTGTTTTTGTCTTTTTTTCTTTGTGTAGTTAATGCACAAAAGTTATCCTTTACAAAGTTAATATCCAAACGTTTTTGTTGGGGATATATCTCAGTTGGTATTGTGCTTGCTTTGGAAAATGAGGATCTGAGTTTGATCTCTAGTACCCATGTGTATGCAAGGCATGGGGTGCATCCTGTAATTCCAGTGCAGGGGAGATGGAAACTAGATTTCTGGAGCTTGTTGGCAAGCTAGTCTAGCCTGATTGGTGAGTCCTAGGCAAATGAGAATTGCTGTCTCAAAAATAGGTGGATGATATACCTGAAGATGACATCTAAAATTCTCCTTTGGACTCTGAACACACACACACACACACACACACACACACACACACACACACACACCCATAATGTGCATGTGTATCTGCACACACATGTGGTCACACCATGTACACATACACACATATGTACATATTAATCCATTTTCTATATATACATATATGCATATATGTGTGTATTCTTTCCTGGTATGTCAGAAATCCAGAGAAATTTAAAATTAAAAATATATCATTTATTTATATTAGGTATCCCCAGAGAAATACATGTATAAAAAGCATTTATATAAATTTTATGTGAAAACTGTGAAGCCATAGGGATGGAGGTCATATGATAACTCTGTACTTCCAATTCAATTTTTTTGTGACCTGCGGTAAACATATCATTTAGGGCAGATGCAAAACTCCATTCCAGATTAAGCCCCAAGAACAGTGACTTAAAGTTTTAGGTACGCCACCCTTTTTGACACCTTTGAGGAGGCAGTTTCTTCTAGATCACTGAGGATCTCGGGTCTCTTTAATGCATGCTTTTGCACCCTATGAGTGCTGACTTCTAATGGCTGAAGTCATCTCACTGTTGCATGATGGGTGCCATCCCAAGGAAAGGCTGTGCAGACAATGTTCTATTTTCTGATGTCCCTGGCACAAGAGTGACACCTCACTGATACTTCCTTTCTTTCCAAAGTCATGTTGTTTTCTAGCTCCAATATGATTACATAGCTAAGATCTCTATTATGCATAATTTTGGTGGACATCTAGCCGTACCTATCACATTGGGTAATCTGATCTGATATATCTTTTATGATTTTTTTAAAAGAAAATTTCTGCAGCACCTAGCACAGAGAAGTCTGTGTGGTAGCCATTCCTCAATGATTGCAGGCTTCTTAATTGAATAATACATTGATATGCCCAAGGTGAGGTTTAAGGGTTGTGGCAGTTGGAGACTCATGGGTGGCACCTGCCCAAGGAAAGCAGCTACTGGAATTCTGTTCCACTCTGCTAGAGTTATATCTGCGTAGTCTCCAGCCCTCATGAAGCAGCAGGGTATCTTATAGGATCCCACATCAAGGGGTTGATTCAGCGTACTGTCTTTCTTATTGCCCAGGAAGGGGAAATATCATTTGCTCTAGTACATTTATCTCACTACGGTTTGTAGGGGGGGTATATAAAAATCAACATTGGTTTTATTAATCATTTCTTCCCTTCCAGTGATGAAGCAAAAGTCACTTTAATAATAATAAATCAGGGAGAAATTTCGTCTTTGACATGGTATGGAAGAATGATCCCATAGTAATAGAAAACAGGCTGACTTTTGTCAGGATTTGGAAGTTTGTCCTATGAATAATTCACCATGCTTGTTTCCCATTCATTTCCTTCTTCCTTTATTCCCTCCTTTATCACTCTCCTTTCTTTATAGGAAAACACCAAAGATTGTTCTCATGGTCTTACACTTCTTTCCAAGCTCTCCTCAACCCTATTGACTTCTACTCTTTTCAGTGGTCCTGAAGTCGCTAGATGTAAACAGCAGCATTTCACACTTACTGTATTTGCTTATTTCCTCTTCCTAGAAACTCTTGCTTATGTTAGCTCTCAGGGAACCACACTTTCCTGTTTTTCTTCATACATGGCTTTAGTCTCTCCTTCTCTCTCCTCCCTCCCTATTCTTGCTCATTCTTCTTCATCCCAAATTTGGAGTGCCCTGGGGGTCAGGGTCTTCTCATTATACACTTGTTACCTTGGTGCTCTCCATCAGCAATAGGGCTTTAAATGTTAGGTAGCTCTTCCCTATGCTTTCACATTCTGTAACAGCCCTACCTGGATCTCCATGAATAGGCAAATACGTGGGCCCTCCATGCTTTGATTTTTCACCACTGACCATCTTCCCATTTGAGTTACTCTCATCACCTTGGTTATCAAGAATCATTGTTGATTCTTCTTATTATACATCTATAGCCAGCTCTTTGGGAAATGATGAAGGTTCATTTTTATAATTGGAAGCATTGGTGACAATTATTTGTACTATAATTGGCAAGGATCAAACCAACCTTATCTTTTTCATGACCTGTCACAGTGGTGTCCCAAATGGATTCTCAGGTCCCCTGTTTTCTCCTAGCTCATGTGGATTTTTAGTGCTGAGCTGAATGTGGGGATGTCACATTATCAATTGTCTTCTCTGCACTTATTCTTGAGTGTTCCTTTTTCTCAGAAGAACTGATTGCCTGAATCCTACACATTTCAGCCGTGGCATTTCTAGTCTCATGTTTTGAATCTTCCTCTCTCTGCCCAGTCCTTGCTGTTCCTCAAGTGCTCTGGGCACACTCTTGGTGTTGGACCTGTCTTTACAGGTTTGATTATTATTGACATCAATTACCTGAAATTTTCAATATTGTGCTCAAATAGAAGTGTTATAAAGTCTCCCATTTCCATACACTATAGAACTGCAACAGTTTTCCAGCGTTTCTATCTTCCCTAGTCGTCTTTGTATCCACAAATTATCACTTTTTAATATTTTGTTTTGCTAAAATTATTGATCATCTTTTCTTCACTAGGATTTAATCTCTAAAAAGCAAGAGATTTTTTACCCCCCTCTCTCTTTGAGTGTGTGTGTGTGTGTGTGTGTTACACGGGCATGTGTGCATGCATGCTCACAGTGTGTGGATGAAGCTGTGTGTACAAGGGCATATGTGTACATAGAGACCAGAGGATAATCTTAGATGACATCCTCAGGTATACCATCAATCAGTTTTTGAGACAGCTTCTTTCATTGGCCTGGATCTCACCAATTAGGCCAGACTGGCTGGCCAGAGAGCTTCACCTGTCTTTGCCTCCACAATGCTAGGATGGCAGGTGTGTGTTATCACGTCTCTCTTTTGCATGGATTATGGGTCAAGCAAATTCAGGTCTTCATGTTTATGAGGCAAACACTTTATCAACTGAATTCTCTCTCCAGCCCAGAAATTTTGGCTGTCTGTCTTCAGTGCTTAGCCAGTGCTTAGTGAGATGGACTCAGTGTTTGTTAACTGATGCTTGGCAGCTTATTTTCTTTCCCACTTTTTGCTTTATTCCAACTATGATTTGGCAAGTTTTCTCTTGAGTTTAATACTTTCTGGACACAATTTATTAATCTATCCATCTTTGTAATCTATTGAGTGAGCACAATCTGTGTGGCCTGTTCTGTACTCAGAATGGGAAGTGAGTAAGGAATAATTTCTTTCCTTAAATTCAGTTAGTTTCAGGCAGATGACTACAAATTTGGCATTAGTGTTGGTTGCTAATGAGTTCACCTGTCACATAATGGCTAAGCCCATCATCTCCTTATGACTGCCTGGGAGCCATTTTCATTACCTGGATATGCAGGAGCACTTTGACAGATCTGGAGAGAAAGCACATGCTCATGATCAAGGTGCTTCTTCAGGAACTACCCTGTGTGTTTATTAGGCTCACCCTTTGTCACCTGTCACTTTGGTCTGCATGGAACAGATGACTGAATCTCTGTTGCCTTTTTCTTAGGCAAAGTGGTCACATGTAATTTCTACTCTATGTGAAACTTTGGGTAACAACACAAGGAGGTTCTTGTTTGTCACAAGTGGACATAACTGTCCTCTGAGCCCCTAGGCTGCTGGGGTAATGACATTCATGATCATTGAGGACACTTCTATTGGTCCTCCTTTCCTACCTGCCCAGCTGTGTTTTATTCCTGCAGACTCAGTGTCCTGCAATATTTAAACAGGAATAGGGAACTTCATCCAGGGGTGATGAGCACCTCATGCCTTTTCCTGACTTTTCCCATCCAAAGACTACTTCTTTCTTTTTAGGAGAAGGAATACAGATATTTGAGGTCAAATAAACCTAATATTCCATCCTAGCTTTGACATTTTGTAGATTCAGTTGTTCACTTTGAGTCTCAGTTTTCCCATTATAAAATGGAGACAATAGCAGTTGCTTTACTGGATTGCTGAGATGATTAAATAATCCTCTCTAATGCCTACAAGGCGCTTACAACAGGTCCTGCCATGTAACAACTACAATGAGATGCTTATTATTATTTAAGAAGTTACTATATCCTTACACGAAAACTTAATTGCTTTTGTTGCACTTTTCCATTTATTTCTGGAGAGTGGCTCAGAGGCATGAGATTTAAAAACATTAGTATTGTCACAAAAGTAACACATGATCTGAACAGGCTTGCAGGCCCGTGCTGACTGTCAGGCTGTTGGGACCCAGCCTGGCTGAATATATGTGAGCTAAGTTTTAGAATATAATATACAGCCGGATGAGGTGACTTACATTTTCTTGGTCTGAGCCCTAGCATGGTAACTCATGCCTTTTGATCCTAGCACACCTGTGCCCCCAGGAGACAGGGGGGATGGCTGACAGCCCTAATTTGGTTTGTAAATGTTAATAAGCCTTGTTTGCTAAGCTCCCTTGTGAAAGAGATAAGGCTATACTTGGATTGTATATAAGGTTAGATGCTGGAATAAAAGTTTTGAGATCTGCCTGGACACTTCTCCCAGCCGTGTGTTTGTGTCTTTGGCTGCACATTCACCTTTCCCCGATGGAGCCCATCTCCTGCTGGCCAGAGAGATGCAGGCTCACTCACAGGGGGCCAGGGATCCGTGACTCTCATAATGTAACATCAGCCCTGTGGCTGAAAAGGAAGAGAGTGTTCCACAGTCCCTTATTTTCCAGTGGTTCCCCCAGAAGTGGATACACTTCAGATGGTTTCCCGAGACATGGGCCTGCAGGTCTCTCCTTGTTAGAATAAGAGACTTTCTCCATATGACCAAGGGGACCAATGTGCTTCGTGGCCCTCATTTCCCCACTCTGCCTTTTTTTTTTTTTTTTTTTTTTTTACCTTTAACTGTGCTTTGCAGTGAGGGACAGTTTCTGGGCATCTATACTATTTGCAAAAGAAGCTCTGAAAATGGACCCAGACATCTGATCTGAGGAAAATCCCTGTAAAAGCCCTCATTACACTTCACATTTTTTCATTACAAAGCTGAATCTCTGAGTTTGAGTAAGGAGTTTAACCATTTTTGTAACAGAACAGCAGGCCTGCTCTTCTGACATTTATGTCTACAGCCCTGGTGGACTTTCTCTCCTTTTACCATTTTCCCATGATTCATCTGTTTAGTCACCAGAATCTTCCATATTTGTTTGTGGTGATTTTAGCTTTTAAATGATTCAATTATTTGCTAGAGATGTCATTAATCCTTGTAGCATTTCTCTCTTATTCTACTCATCTTGCAAAAAAAAAAAAAAAAAAAAGGCAGTGTGATGTAGTTAAGAACACTTCATACAGTAGCATGCTTTGGCATTGGCTCAAATCCTAGCTCCATTAATTTCTAGCCTTGCTTCTGGGAAAAAGGCATTCAATGAGTCAGAGCTCAAGTTAGCCCTTCAGACAGGAAAGGATGGTGATATGTGCCCTGAGGGTGGTTAAGGTTTGAAAAAGATGGCTTATGGAGGACTCAGTCATTGATAGTTACTCCTCAGACTTTCATTCCAACCCTCTGGAAAATCAAAGTCCTGAGAAGAGGAGGAACACAGGTTAGAATGAAGGCAGGGGGAAGGGTGTGGCCCACGGAGGTCAGCTCAGACTTAGTTTTGTGTCTGTAAGAAAGCACAGAAGCCAGGTAGCTTACAATAACATGTTTATTGTCTCAGAGTTCTTAAGGATAGAAAACCAAGACCAAGGTGGTACCATACTCATGCCTGCTTTTAATATTTGCTGGCAATTGTCTGAGCTCCTTTGCTTGTAGGTATATCAGTCCAAAGACATGGCCATTTTTAGACCATGGCCATGGTTTCTGTGAATGTCTGAGTCTGAATTTTCCTACTTTAGGGATACCAGTGTTATCAGATCAGGACCCACTTTATGTAACATATTGTGACAGTTAACTCTTTCAGGCAAGTTCCACAGATTCCATGCCTGACCCCTTCCCCTTGAGTGGGAGGTGTCTCTAATTAGAGTTCAAAACCTAATCCTGAAACTGATTGGTCAGGTATAGACCAACCAACTGTCTCTCTGACTTACCTGCCAAGGTCATATAATTCACTGAGACAGGAAATCCAGTCTCTTTCCCCAACCTGGCCTAGCAGAAGGACCTCTGAATCTCTAGGACTGCGATAAGGCCTCCCTCCATCCCCAACCACCACAGCCTAATGGTTGTGTTGAGGGGCTGGGTTTCTTTGCCACACGAACCTTTCTTTCTCATGATATTTTCTTCTTCTTGTTTGGCTGAGCAGCACAGATTTTGCTAAAACCTCTCCCACATGTTCTCCCCACACTGGTGGCTGGAGATCTCTGTAACTTCCCATTCTCATTTAAATAAAATCTCCTGATACAGGTTGCTGCTAATTAATAGTAAGCAACGCGGGGGGAGAGAGAGAAAGAGTTTTGGAATCCTCCCTTCCCCCTTCTCCTACTCCGAGTTCGTGTCCTCTAATGCCAAAGAATTGTACACAGGGACAGAATTAAATTTTAATTACACATTTATTCTAATTTAGTAGATCAGGAAAAGGGGAGTTGGATGGGGAAATTGGATGTGGGAAGTCATAAAGTTTTCTCGCCACCAGTGTGGGGAAAACACGGGTCAGAGTTCACCGAGCTTTTACTATTTAGTTAGATAAGCAGTCCAAGAAAAGATAACAGAAAAGCTCCCTTTATGAAAAAGAGAGGTTCGTGAGAGAAAGGTCTGAAGCCTGCCCCCCTACCCCGCTC
>PVHP010019487.1:20770-31955 GCA_004024765.1 Zapus hudsonius
CTGGGTCAGCAGTCCTTCTTACTCCATTGCCATGTGGGGAAAGAGGGCGAGTTCTCTAGGGGAGCTAGTTTTAAGTCCTCCCCACGTGAGTCAGAGGGACAGCTGATTGGTTCATATCTGACCAATCAGTTTTAGCACCTAGGTTGTAGCTCTAACTAGACACCTCCCATTCAAAGGGAGGGGCTGGAAGGGGAGGAGCAGTCTCTATACACACCTGACTGTCACACTCCCACTATACCTTATCCTCTGGTGGTCTATAATTTTAATTCTTTAACTTTATAGACAAGAATTCGGGTACTCCTTAAGTTCTGAGGTGCATTGGAATTAGCTTGGAACTCTTTAAATTCTAATCCCCAGCTCCCTTGTTAAAATATCACAATTTGATCATCTGTAAAGATTTTATTGTAAATAAGGTGACACTGTAGGTATTTGTGGTTAAGGTTTTAACATATCTTTTTTTCTTTTTTATATTCTTATATATACACAAATTATATGTATATTTATTTTTTTTTTATTTTTTCCCTATGGATTCAATTTGTTGTGAGTTTAGATTAGTATATATCTCCCCCCTCTGTCCCTTACCCTCAAACCCCATTTCCTTCCATCTCCTTTGTCTCCTGAATCACTTGTCATGTTTACTTACTGTTCAAGCTTAACCTGATTAGGAGCCACAGATGAGGGGGAACAGGTGGTGTTTGTCTCTCTGTTCTTTTGTGAGTTCATTGATTATGATCTGTTCCAAGTCCATCCATTTTTCTTTGAATTTCATTATATCCTTTTTCCTCACTGCTGAGTAGAATTCCATGGTGTATATGTACCATATTTTTGATATCCATTCATCTAGCGATGGGCATTTAGGTTGGTTCCAATTCCTATCTATTATGAATTGGGCCACTATAAATATGGTTGATGTTTTAACACATTTCTGTAATGTGGTTTGATCTTATTTCTCTCCACTACCCTCTCTCATCCCCTTCCATCAGTACAATTCTTCTCCATTTATCCCTATTGTATTTTCATGCCCCATCCTTTTATAACCTATGGTGTTAAATTAGGGTTGCTTGTGTGATAATGAGTGGAAGGCTTTTTATTGTAGAATGGGCTACTCCACTGTTGAACCTGACTCCTCCTCTCTCAGCAAAAATTAGCTGCCATTAGTTACTTTGGAAGGTCTGGGGTTTCGTGTATCATGTATTAATGGGAGTACTGATGACGAAGTATTGCCAGGCTCAGCCTTGTGCAGGAAACCACAGCTACTGTGAATTTATGGCCATGTTGTATCCAGAGGACAGTATTTCGCTGCTCTCTTCCAACCCAACTCATTCCTTCATTCTCTTTTCAGAGCAATGTGATTTTCCTTTATGTTTACGTTTTTGTCTGTAGCTTTGGGTCTCATTTGCTTTTTCTGAGAAATGAAGAGACTTAATTTCTTGAGATTATTCTCTTGTTTTATAGATCATCCATTTATCTATGTTCCTAAACATACATTTCCTTTTCACTTAAAATTTCCAATTTCATCACTACCGGTGACAGATTTCTATGTGATCTCTCTGGAAGATTAATATTTTAGATGTTTGAAGAGCGAGAAGAAATTGCAAGTAATCATGTAAGTTAATTTCAGTGAAGAAAATATGCTTTCCTCAAATAGCAAAGGATTATTTTCATTTAAAACATTTGATTCCTCATAAAAGAAGCAGCTCGATCAGTCAAAGCGATGTCATTTGTGAGCAAGTCGTTCAGCGACATTACTTGGGCCAGATGACAACATTGGTATGTATGGACCAACTCATTCCAATTTACCAACTGTTCTGAAATTATCTGACCAAGCAGAAAGCATGAATCCAAATCCAGATACAAATGGACATTGAAACAGGGTCATGAACCTTGGGGAAGATGAGGATGAGTATCTTTTTGCCAATTTGGAATGGCCCCTTTTATCATTGTTCAGTGTTTTCCCTCTTTTTATTTGTAACTAATGGCACACACAGTTCAGGTCTGTTGCTCTTAATCTACAAACTAAGCCATTAGCACATGATGGCATACCAATTAAAATTAGGAGATTAAAGAGTAATGTTCCTTGCCTGAGACCAGTTTGCATACCAATGACAATTTCCCCAGCCACTGAGTGAAGAAAGGCTTAAATGACAGTGAACTTGATATCATTAAATTTCAGGAACATTAAATGGGGAAAAGGAGAAAGGGGGCCAGACAGCTTGGGCATTGAAAATTAAAAGAGACTGAAATTAAAAAAAAATACTGGTTTTGCTTTTTATTCATTTGTTTTCACTTGGAAAAACACTCAAACTCCACCTAAATTAAAGTGGGCCAAACTCAGGGAAATGATAGTTGAATTCCATTTTTTTTTCCACTCTGGAAAGAGCTTCTATCCTCTTCTTTTTTTTTAATCCTGTGAATTAAGAAAAAGATATATAGTCCTGCATCATGGTGAAGGGTGGAACAATGGTAGAATAATCACATAACTTTGGTATTTAATCTTAGATGCTTTTAGAAGATATCTAAAGAAAGGGTTCAGATGCAAGGAATGGGAATTCATTCAATTCGGCTTAAACATAGAAAAGCTATTGTAGGCTTCATCCATATACATGCAGGACCTTCATGCGCTGTGTCTCCACATGCAGGCATTTTTATGCAGCATAATTCAGCATCCAAAATATATTACATAAGAATGTTAGCTTGAGGTTTTGGGAAGAACACTTGAAATGGTGAAATTCGTCAACAATAGTCATATTTGCACAATTTGCATATTTGTTTTTTTCTCTTGACCCCAGACCTCTCTGGTCTCATCCCACAACAGATTATCTCTAGAGCTCTTCCTGATAGTGTTTCCAGAAACTCTTGAGCCTTGGCTTTTTTTTTAACCTTTTGTTTTCCTGATTCAACAATGAAACCAGTTTCCTACCACCTTGCTATAACTTTGCTCAACACCTTCAATTTAAAGGAAGATTAGCTGGCGAAGTGTTGTGGACACCTTCACTTGTCTGGGATGAAATCCAGGAGAGGAGCAGGTTTAGGGTGGAAAGTTCCATCCAAGGCCAAAGAAGATGCTTCCATACATCCAAGCAGAAAGAAGCATCCAAACAGCCCATAAAGATCAAAAGCAGAAAGCAAGAACATGCAGTGAGCTCACACTGTTCTGCAGATCTTGGAGCTAGAAATCAGATCCACCCCCAAACACACCTGAGGGATGGACCCTAGAATCCACACCCCCCCCAACCCCGACACCTCCTTCAGCCAGGTGGCTGGAGACCCCAAGCTACAAGTTTTAATTAAACCCCCAAGTCTATGTTGGGGTGGGGGATTCAGACAAACCACCACACAAAGAGATGCACTTCCTTCCTTTCAGGCCAGTGCAGATGAAGGATGGAAGAGAGACCAGAGGATGAAAGGATAAAGGAGCATCCTTATGTTGGCCCTTCCGGCCCTGGTGCCCCAAAGTCATCGGGAATCTTCAAGGACCTGGGAAAAGGTCAGGTTGTTCTCTTTGTCTCGTTCTTGAGCCATAGGCTGTTAACAGGCCCATGAAACCATCGGATTATACTGCTACTCTTTGCTTGGTCAGGAATTCCCAATTGTGTCTGGCCAGTGGTGTGTACTTTCTGCAAGGGGAAGCTTATATTGCCTTGGACCTCATCTGCCAGCCACTGAATCCATTGTTCAGCAGTAGCCAATGGATCATTTCTTGGGATTCTCAACGAAGACCCAGTAGGAGTTTTGATTAAGATTCATGGCTACATATAATAGGAATAAACAGCAAAATGTATGGAGAGAAACAATGAGTGTAGCACATGTTAAGTGAGGCAGAAAGAGACCCCCCGAAACAGAAAGAGATGACCTGGAGTCTGCATTCACAGTTTTGAGAGGCTAGACTAGGTTCAATTCCTACTATTGGATGTCCAAAGTATGCCTCCTGGGTTCTTTTAATAGCACATCACATCCTTGGGTTTTCCTTAAAGCTGGCTTGAGTGGGTATCTTTTCTCATAATAAAAAGAAAAATTTGGGCTGGAGAGATGGCTCAGTGGTTAAGGCATTTGCCTCCAGTGCCTAAGGCCCTGGGTTCAATTCCCCAGGACCCACATAAGCCAGACCCATAAGGTGGTGGCCCTGGTTTGCTCTCTCTCTCTCTCTCTCTCTCTCTCTCTCTCTCTCTCGTCTCTCTCTTTGTATCTCTGCTTGAAAATTAATAAATAAAATATTAAAAAAAGAAAAATTTACAAATTTTAGATGAGAGTTATTTAAATATTAGCATTACTAGGTAACCATTTCTCACGTGGATTAGTGATCCTATAAGAATTAATTGGCTTCTTCTGTCTATTCTCAAAAGATGTATATAGGTATGTATGCATTACGCAGTCACATACATATATGCAGATGCATGCGTGATTAGTCCCTTACATATATCTTGAATGTAAGAGGAATACTTGAGAGTTCCCCTCTCCCTTCCCTTTTACTGGTTGAATATTGACTGACTGCACTTTGCTTTGGTAGCAAATTACGGAGAGTGTTGGTCTAGGTGTTTTGTGGTCTTTCCATAGTGATAGAAACCATTCTTCAAGATACGCCTGGTTGAAATGTCTAAACTGGTTTTACCCATAAACACAATTAGGTTCCCTAATAACCATAAAAATAAAATTTCAATAGGAATTAATTGTGGCTTGAAAAGGTATAAATGTTAGTGACTGGAACAGATGGCCATATCATTTTAAGATAAATGCTTGTGCTAACAATTTAGAAGCACAAGCAAAAGTCATTTCATGGGATGCTTTCCCCCTGGATTCTGCTTGGTGTTAGCTACATGCAAACACCAGTTTAACCCTGTGCCTTGGGAACAGTCATGGCAATGGCTCATTGTCCTTAGCCTGGCAGAGAAACAATATGCTTTAATGTGTAAAACACCTGATCCCTGTGTGGAGTGCACCACTTTCAGGAAAATTCAAACCTCCTTTGTTTTCAGGGCAAATAACACAGTTAGGCCCATCTGTGGAAGTCAATTGCAAAGAAGGGTCTGCAGGGAGAAAGCTTTCAGAATTTCTGGAACACTAAACGTGGATGTATTGTGCACTCCTCTGTTGAAGACGGAGGCCTTTTCCGACCTTGGTATAGTGGGGTTTGTTTCAAGAACCAGGAAAGCCTGGGTTTTGTAAACCTTCCCTTCTATGGATATTTAAGTCTTGCCGTGGAAATAAGTAGAGCAAGGAGGTATTTGCTTTGAATTTACACTCCCACGACTTCGGACCTACAAGGGAAAGCTGCTAGTCCTTCACCTGGATGTCCAGGCTGAGTTCTTGTATCTTTGATGGGCAGCAGAACACAAGTCAGAGCTGCCTGTTGTCCGAGGCTGGTATCAAGAAGACTAGAGGTCAGAGTTTAAGGAAAAGTCAAAATGCAGAACGAGGAGAAAGTCTAGACCAATGATAATGGCAGGAAGGAGTTCAAAGAAGGTTGGTCATAAAGGGGTGGATTTTGGACATGTTATTCCAACTAGAAGAAAGGGAGTCACTTTTCTTAGTCTTGTAAGTATAAATGGTAAACAAGACATCTGACACCTACACATTGTTCCTGACATGACCAAGCAGGCTTGTATCTGAAGTCATTGAAGCCAACTGCAGGCCTTAGTATAAGTGGCCATTTGAGGCACCTGTCTCATACTGTGATGTCCTCACTCTGACACCTGTCTTTATAATTCATGTTCTAGGCACCTTTCAATGGCCTCCACAGTCACCAGTGTTTTCTCTCGTTTAGAATGATTATAGATAAATGTACTCTTTGTGTGGATTTTGGGAAAGAATGAGAGAAGGGTTTAAAGCTATTTACTGGGCAAGCGAACATTCAATCTCAGAACCCGAATTCTATCCTCGTTGCTCCTGAGGTCTGATGTAGGCAGGTGGCTTTTCTCCATCAATTAGCTACACTTTGTGGAGCACATGGCTGGTAGTACAAGAGGCATGGGGATCATTCAGGATGCCTTTAAGCAAGGGCCAGGCCAGTGCCTCTAAACAATGCTTATATTTCCTATTCCCATTCCTTTGGCTAGAATTCAGTCAAGCGGCCTCAAACTAGCTGGAAAGTGCATTTTCTGGGTGTTCTTGAAGAGGACCAGTGGGAACCACTGTAAGAATGGACAGGAAGCTGGCTGTGGTGGCACATGCCTCTAATCCCAGCACTTGGAAAGCAGCCATATTATGATTGCTTTGAGTTCGAGGCCAGCCTGCACTAGAATGAAACTCTGCCTCAACAAAACAAAGCAACCACCCTCAAACAAACAAAAAACAAAAACAAAAAAGGAATGGGCAGGAAAATGTTCAGGTATATGAACAAATCTCAGGAAGTTTTCCTGGGTAGAGAGCTAATGTGTTCATGGCTTTCCCATCTTTTATGATTTCAAATCTGTGTGGTGGAGGTAGTTTTGGATTCAGAACATAACAGATGAAATAATTTAGATTTAATAATATTTTGATGCTGGCTAAGAACTGGCCAAAAATAGCACTAAGGACAACCATATTTCTGAGAGCCTATAATATTAGTAAACCAACAAAAACACAAACCTAGAAAGTCAGAGGAGTGTGATTTCTATGTGTACAGCAGGGAAACTGAGGCTAAGTGGAATTCATTGAAATGCAGTATGATAATACAAATTATTGTATGCTATTTTTGTGGAATGCTGTCCTCTGGGCATGAAGTGGCCATTGCTCTCTTGAACTGTCAGCAGCTGTGAGCAGCTGAGGGACATCTATACAGGCTTGGGCCCATTAACTTTCTCTCGTGGAACAAGGAGAAACTCATAAGGCCTTACCCTCTCCAAGGATTAATGGACTGTTAACAGTTATTAGGCAGAGGTCCCACTCCTCCCCATGGAGTCATAGACAGTTAACAGTTACATGGGGAGATGCCTCCTCACAAGGTCCTCCTCTCCCCAAAAGATTAGATAGATAATGGTTATGAGAAAGAGATGGTCATGAGGTCACACCCCTCCATAAAATTTATAGGCAGTTATCAGTAGTTAGGAGCTCACAAGGCTCTGCCTCTCCAAGAATCTATAGACAGTTACTGACTGTTATACACACACACACAGAAGAGAGAGAGAGAAAGAGAGAGAAAGAGAGAGAAGAAGAAGAAGAAGAAGAAGAAAGAGAGAGAGAGAGAGAGAGAGAGAGAGAGAGAGAGAGAGAGAGAGAGAGAGAGAGAGTGAGTGTTTCTTTAGCAGGTAGCTCCTCATAAACTGTGTGTGGTCTTGTAAGTAACCCATCATCCATGCTCCTGTAAGTAACCCTGATTAAAGTCTTTGGTTCACCAAGCTACACTTGTGTGAAATACTTTTTTTGTTTGTTTGTTTGTTTTTGTTCTTGGTGCCCTAAGGTGAGTAGATATTTCTTCACATCTCCTGAGAAAAGAAAGAAAGAAAGAAACAAACAAAAAACAAAGACAAACTGATACAAATGGGGAGCAGTATGGTGGTGATTGAGGTATGGGTACAATGGGCCCTATAGAACTAGCTGAAGATGGAGAGGGGGAAATCCAGATCCCAAACTGACTTTGGGAGAATGTTTTGGTGCAATGCAAAAACACATCTGACCCAATTTATTTTTTTATTTTTAATTTTTTTTTTTCAAGCTAGGGTCTTACTCTAGACCAGGCTGACCTGGAATTCACTATGTAGCCTCAGGGTGGCCTTGAACTCATGGTGATCCTCCTACTACCTCTGCCTCCTCAGTGCTGGGATTAAAGGCCTGTGTCACCATGGCCAGCCCCATTTTAGTTTTTAATTGTATGAGAAAGGAGTAGAAATGGGAATAGGTAGCTCCAACAGTTAAGATTTTAACAGAAGTTGGTAAACAATTCTTGCTATTTCAAACTGTTCTTTTCTTATATTTATTAAGTTGAATCTTTACATGAACAAATCATGTGTTGGTACCACCATGTCCCTCTTCCCTGCCTCCATTCCATTGAGGGCCCTCCTCAGTGGGATTGATGTACACCATGGGGTTATGGGCAATGAGTTGTGCGAGCAGCAGTCAGGTCAATCATTGTGGGGGTGGGGCAATGCCTCTGGATATTCCCACCCACCTTGGCTCTTACAATCTTTCCACCCCTGGGCTGTGGTGGGTGTGTTTTAAGGCTACTACAGTGTTGAGTTCTTAGCAGCTTCTGGATTTCTGTTTTGGTACATTTTGAGTATCTTCAGTGTCTGTCTCCATCACCCTGGTGCAGGTTGTCAGGCTTGCTGTGGAAGCAGCACTCATGGTCATTTTGCCAATTCCTCTGTGGTTTCACCTGGGCCCTAGCTGATGTGCAAGGGGTGGTTCATCTCCTGCCAGTGAGTCTGCTATTATTTCTGGTCTTGGTGGAATTGGGTTGCTCACAGTTCTCTCTGCCTTCTGAAAGATAAAAACAGATTCTCCAAGGGAGAGTGAGATCAGCATAGGTTAAATGGGATAAGCATTGTTAATTTGGAGAAATTATGATGGGCGTAGCCTCGCAGGCTTAAGGTTAGTGGAAGTTTCTCCTTGGAGTTCAGATTCTTGGAATCCATAGGATTTTGACTTGGATCCCAGTTCCAGCTAAGGGTTCCTTGCCACTGAGGGGATCTTTTTAGCCAATCAGAGAGCCCTTTACGACAGCAAACAGCATGACAAGATGTATACACCTGTGTAAAATTTCCTTTTTATTGTTACTTTTGCAACATTTGAGATACATGATACACAATATATGTCTCTCAGAGTAAAGCACTTGGTATTTAATTTATGAAATGCAATATATTCAATAAAGCCATGATTTGCTTAATTCTTTTACTCAAATTTAAATGGTTATTGCATAGAACATTGATTTATAGTGGAGGCTTTTGTTTATATATCTATATAAAATTATACAGACTTATGTCTGTAAGGAAGTTAAGGAAATGTCCCATTTCACATACTTATTTAAATGCTGCTAAAGGAGTCTGTTTTTCTCCAAATTACTTACTCCTTTAACCATATCTTTAAATCATCATTTTATTAAAAATAATTGGAAGATCTATGATAATGAAGAGACATATTAAATGCATTTCCTGCTCTGAGTTGTTCAGTTCCTTGCATGCCTTTAACCTATTTTAAAGGCAGATTAACAACAATTAACAACCCCAAAGGAAAAGTTAAATAATTAATAGTGAATTTAACAGATGGCAGCAAGCTCAAATGTGTGCAGTAGGAAGCAGAAGGGACTGGTACTCAAGAGAAGATAATTTTGGCACATTTCCTTTCCCTTGATATGTCGCAGAGCAGGAAGACTCTCATGACAGGCTCTGAAGAAATCCTCTTAGTTTAAAAACCTCTGAGAGGAACATACAAGTGGGCTTCTTTAACCACAGACTGTGAACTATATCTCTGGGGGTTTCTATAGAAAAATATAAGTGAGGATTTCATATAAAAAAGAAGATTAGAATGAAATATTTTCTGACACAAGTTGTTTTAAGAGAATGTGGAGAAACTGGGCTTAGACTGAGGAAGCCCAAACTCTTATCACTATTTCCAACTGGAAAAGCTTCCAGTCCCTAAAGCAAGAGTAAAATTACTGTATTTTGTTTAGTGACAAAAGAAGCCATGTTTGTTCATGATACTTGTTAACTGGAAATTTTTTTTTTCTGGACGGTGTGGGTGCATGTGCCTCAGTGTGTAAAGAGTTGAAAAGATTCAGATTCAGATACCATTTATACATTAAAATCCTCTAGAGAGACAATTTGGTTCCTTTATTTACTAGTTAAAGCCAATTTCGTCTCTTTTGAGTCATTGCATTCCTGCCATTTATCAGAGAAATCTCAGGTAATATGTGTAAAGATGTAGACTGCAGTATGTAGAGAAATATTATTTGCCTTTTATTTAACAGATTTTTAATGATGCTGGGTGTGGTTTGAGCTCTAATCCTTAGAGGCCCAAACTTACATGTGAGTTCTGATTTGTTGATTTTAATTAGAAAATGCTTGAAAATCCTTCATGCAATTCTTAAGAGTGTATTTAGAAATGTACTCTAATGATGAGTTGATTGTTCTTAGCCTTTTGGGTTAAGATCAAGTCTAGTACTGAGTTGAAAAGGGTCAAATTATCTATGTTTTGACCTTCATGTTAAAGCAGTTTAGATTTCTGACTTCCTTACTTTTTTTTTTCTTTCTGTTCCTGGAAAAACTTTGGAACTTAACACAGAAATCCTTCTACCTTCTCTGAATATGACAGTATATTTGAAAGTTGAGGTATTCTTTTTTTTTTTAATTCTTTAAAAATATTTTATTTATTCATTTTCAAGGAGAGAGAGAAAAAGAGAAAGAGAGAGAGAGAGAGAGAGAGCGAGAGAGAGCGAGCACCAGGGCCACCACCTTGTGGGTCTGGCTTATGTGGGGACTGGGGAATTGAACCCAGGGCCTTAGGCACTGGAGGCAAGTGCCTTAACCACCGAGCCATCTCTCCAGCCCCAAAGTTGAGGTATTCTAATACATGGCAGAACCCCTGGTAGACAGGATTTGTGCAAGGTCTTTAGGGGTTAGTGAATGCCCAGTAAAAGACCATATGTGGAAGCTGATTCCAGCATATAATTGGGGAAATAGAAGAAGGAAGACTGTCTGAGGAGCTCTCTGGAACAAGGTAGAACAGGTCAAGAGAGGAATTGGGGCTTTGGATCTCCTGGGCAGCCTTTAGCTACTGAGGAAACCAGCATCTGGTATCAGGAGTAACTAAGGATCAGAGAGCCACACACACCCTGGTCTGGCCATTACACATACCATAGAGCATAAGAAAACTTCTGAGAGTACCTACATCCATGTCACTACTGTACTGTAAGGATAATTCTAGAGTTTGGACTAGTACCCAGATCCACTGATCTGTTTCACTGTACTGTAGAATTAGGGTTAAGGCTGAAAGCTCTCAAGTATTTCTACATATTTTGTGTCTGATCAGCTATAATGCTCTAAATCCAGCTGAAGAAAGAGAAACAAAGAGAACTTCAGCATTTGGAAAGCTTATTTTAAATAACATGATCTCTAGAGAGTAAGAGGCCATAGAAAAACAAGGAACAAGTCACTTGAACTCCTGTTAGTGTTCAAATTTAGCCCAATGCTTGAGAACTGGATCCCCACAGGGATTCTGGGAGTGCTGGCTGAATGTGTATGGAGGTCGACTTGTCACAAACCTGCAGGATGAG
>PVHP010019488.1:0-31922 GCA_004024765.1 Zapus hudsonius
GGAGGGAGGGAAGGAGAGTCTATGTAGAATAACAGGCATACAGATCTATGGAGCAGAGTGAGAACCCACAAGTAAAGCCCCACAGCTCTGGCCTAAGGGTTATTAATGACAGTTCAGAATCATCAAAGGCAGAAAGATAAATCCTTTCAGCAGTGACCTTCCTAAGTATGATGCAAGAGACTAGGTACATCGGCCATATAAAACTCACATGTTGAGCACAGCAAAAGGCACCCTAAACAAAGTGACAGGAAAGGGAATAATCAGATAAAACAGAAGTAGCTTAAATCCCTGAGTCACCACACTGAAGGACCACCACACTGGATCTCTACCTCTCTGGAGGTCCACAGCCTCGACCTTCTCTGCCCACCTCTCCTGAGAGACGAACAGCCCCCACAAGTGGCCACCACCCTCCCATACCACCCTCCCTTACAGGAGTAGGGAAAGCACTGCTTAGTCCTTTGGTTAGAAAGAGGAAGCCTTTGAGGCCAATTCTCTGTTGGAATAGGAGGAAGTTGGCAGCTCCCCTGGCCAGCCCCCTCCTCCCCACAGAGCTGCATTCCAACAGTCTCATGGCCCAAATCCTGCCCAGGGCTGGGTTATAACTTTGGGCAGAACTGCTGATCCCAAGAAGCCTAGAGCTGCCTCCGACAGCCTCTGGAAACAAGCCATAAAGGGGAAAGTCGTGTCTGGCCTGCTGCAAGCATGGGCCTACTCAGCAGCAAGGAAAGGGGTGTGTGATCATCCCCCCCCCCACCACCCGTGGCTGGAACCACTGGAACCCAGACCAACAGCTCTGCCACATTCTCAGTACAGCCAAATGTTGGACACTGGGTGAGACACCAGACCACTGATTTATTGGATTTTTATTTTGAACTGGTTACCATGGCTTTTAGAGAATGCAGGAGGAATGTTATAAACTCAAGAATTATCTATTTTCCGTTACCTTCAGTAAAACGATCCGCCAGGGAGACAGTAAAGGAAATACCACTTTGGGGCCAAGATGCAATAAATTTGGGTAAAGGTGAGGCAGCAAAACTCACTCACTGCAGAGAGCAAAAACTTAGAAGAATGTACCTCCCAAATCTGAAGTCTTCTCTAGAGGGATTAGGGAAAAGGAAACCCAAGACACGCAGAGTTCCTGTGAGGGCTAAAGACTAGAGAGGCAGGGCCAGCACCCGCTAGCACCCTGGAGGGCTCTTCCCAGGGCTGCAGGCTGCACTGTGGTGTGCCTGCAGCAGAGAACACAGGCTGGGGTTGGGCTGACCACCAAAGGACATCCCCAGGCCCCAGGCACTCTGCTCTTGTGGCTCTCTGGGTTTTCTATTGCTGCGGCAAACTTACTGGTTTAAACCACAGAGTATCCTCTCACAGGTCTGGAGGTGAGAAGGCAATGTGTCAGCATGGCTGAGGTCCTTTTGGAGGCTCTGGGGAAGCATCTGTAACCTTGCTATGCTCATGCGTGCTGTGACCCTTCCTCTACCTCCCAAGCCAGCTTCAGGGCTTTCCTTCATAAGCTGTCATCTCTGCTTTTGCCTTCTTCCTCCCTGTTCCAGTCGAGGCAATTGTGCCTGTGTTATAGTTACCTTCTCGTTGCTGGACAGACACCCAACCAGAAACAGTTAATGGAAGGAAAGGGTTTATTCCAGGCTTACAGATTCCAGGGGAAACACCATCGAGAGTGGAAGAAGCTGGCTCACTTCCATAGATCATAGCAGAGATGTGCCATCAACAGGCAGCAAACACAAACAGCCAGAGCTCCCGACTGGCTTTGAACACATCTTAGGGCTCGGCTACAAGATCTGCCCCTAATGACACCTCCTCCAGCAGGAAGTGGAAGATTTAAGTAGGAAGTTTAACCTTAATCAAATGTCCCCGAGGCTATGAGGGACATGAATTCGCATTCAAACCATCACAATCTGGTCCGGAATGGGCACAACATTGAGTCCAGCTTCTTAGGGATGTTATTTCCACCTGTCACTTCCCTGCCCCTTGCTGAGTAAACTTGTCTAGTGACAGGTCCTGGGGATCAGAAGATGAACGGACTGAAGGAAGAGTATTGTTTTGCAGACTAGCACTACATAGTGAAAGGCTTTCTTCAACTTAAAAGTTCATTCTTGGGCTGAAGAGATGGCTTAGCGGTTAAGGCGTTTGCCTGCAATGCAGAAGGACCAGAGTTCAATTCCCCAGTGCCCATATAAAGCCAGATACACAAAAGGCTGTCTGGAGGCCCTGGTGTGCCCATTCTCTCTCTGTGCCCCCCCCTCAAATAAATAAATAAAATATTTTTTAAAAGTTCATTCTTTTTCTTGATTTTAAAAGAGATTAAAATATTTTCACTGGCTCCTAAAGGTCCCAGGTTCAAGCCCCACCAAGAGCACTACTGCTCTTGGGCAAGGCCCTGGCCCAGCTTTAAAAGCACTCAGTACTCACCAGCACAGTCCCAGGTTCCCACACTGGTACAAACCCTGGCACCAGCAAGACAGAGGGAGCAGAAAGGACATTAGTTCACTACAAGTGTGTTATAACAGCTACTCAGGGGTGTGTGTGTGTGCAGGTGTATGTGCATAGCATCAGGTGTCTCTCTCTCTCTCGTTTCTCCACCCTACTTTCATGAGACAGTCTTTCATTGAACCTGGAACTCTAGACAAGCCAACCAACAAGGCCCAGGTGTCCTCTTGTCTCCGCCTCCCCAGGGCTGTGATCACAGGTCTATTCCATCATGCCCGGCATTTTACATGGCTTCTGGGAATCTGAACTCAGGTCCTCATGCTTTTGGAAGCAAGCACTTTATTCTCTGAACCATTTCCTCAGCCCAGCTTCTCAGGCTTTCTACACCTCAGTCTCACTGTCCATGCAATGGGCTGCTGAGCACCACATCAGGGGACATGGCAGCATGCTCAGTAGCTCTGCTTTGGGGAACTCGTGTGTTTTCATTGAGAGAAATCCCCTGCCTGTCAAATGGATCCAAAGCAGGGCAGATGTGTGACAAGAGTGTTTTTGCAAAATGTCAGACTCGACATCCTTGTGGTCACATGATCCAGTTGCAAATGCTTTCCTAGGTGCTGTTGGGACACTGGAGGTTCTGGCTCTGGGTGAATGTGGAGGGGATTAGGGGGCAGGGCAGGTAGTCTCTTCTGTGCACTAGGGATATGACTGGGCTTCCTACTGTATTGCATGGAAAGCGAAGAGAACCACCTGAGCAGAGCCCCCACCCCCCAGCCTCTTCTCCCTTAGCCTAGGAAACCAGGAAACTTGGATGTGACAGGATCTTGGGGGCCACCCACACACTCAAGACTGGTGACAGCCCCTCTGGCTAAGGACTCTGAGAACCAGCTAGCTGGATCCTTGAGAGAAAAGAGATACTGTTTGAGAACTCCAAGGGGTGGGGCACACTGTGGTTGGCTGGAGAGACGCAGGAAGGCTCAGGGGCTGAAGTGTAAGTTGGACCCTCCACAAGAGAGACAGGGTCCTGAGAAGATGGTAGTGACGGCAGAGTCATCACCATGTGTCAAGGATGACCTTAGATGCTTGATGTGAGTGAGCCCCTTGAGCCCGCACACCAACCCTAAGTAGGGGCACTTATCACCCCATTATACAGAAGGCATAATGAAGGCTCAGAAAGGTTCAGAAATATGTACGAAGACATGCAGCCAGGAATTTCAGCCTCACTTTGAACTTTGGGCTCCAACTCGTGATGTGGACCTGGTCACCAGTGAAGATACCCGTGTCTTGGAAAGCTTTTCAGGGCTGTGACAATGTACTGGGGAAATCAGCTTCATGAGGAGAGATTTATTTGGGCTCATGGTCTCTCTCAGAGGTCACTTGATTCTATTGTTTCTGGGCTTGATGAGGTAGAAACAGAGCCACTCACTTCAGGGAAGGCAACAAAGCAGGGGGGGAGGGTAGGGCAGAGCAGGGACAAGATATCTCTCCCAAGACATGACCCCAAGGACCCACTTCTTTCAACTAGCTCCCACCTCCTAGTTTTCCCTCGTTTCTCAATTGCCCATCAGTGGATTAATCCATCGAGGAGGTCAGAGCTCTTGTAAGATGGTCACTTCTGCAAAGTCCTGCCTCTGAACATTGCTGTTGGGGGACCAAGCCTTCAATGCATAAGGGGGACATTCCAGACCAAGTCAGAATGACAGCAAAGGACCAGAGTTGAAGTTGGCATGGCTCCTCCCAGTGGCTTAGCCCCTTGTGTTAGGTAGACTGGCACTGTCTGAAGAAGGGAGGGATGAGAGGGCCAGTTGCAGAGACCAGTCCTGGGCAGGGTACTCACTGACCTAGCACCAGAGATTTGGGACAAACAACCCCGTGGTACCTCTGGAGTGATGTCAATACAGCATAAACATAGAAATAAAAAGGTGGTCAAAGAAAGCCAAGCACAGACACAGAGGGGCCAAGACAGCTGAGTCTTTAGGCAAAGGGAACAGCAAGTGCAAAGGCCCTGAGGCAGAAACATGGTTAGTGCATCTGTGAAACAAAACAGGCAACTACTGAAGACAGAAAAGCAAGGCTGTGGCCAGGAACCATCTGGAAGGTTTCTCAGGAGTCATGGCCCAGGCACAAAGATCCCAACATAAAAGCAGGATGAAAGGTTCTACCCAGGAACTAGCCACACAGCTGTACTTCAGAAATGTCCCCACCTGAGAGCAATGCCTCCATCATGGACACCCAGTGGAAGCCATGCACAACTGCTCCTGCTCAGGTGACATGTAACCCAAGATGAAGAAAATGGTTGCACACCTGGCCTTGTACTTGAACTTGAAGATGTTTTCATTAAAACCCTTCTATTTCATGCCAAACTCTACTGACAGTTCCCCAAGTAGTTAGAAAGGAGTGTGGAAATGTCTCTCTTCCTGGGACCCTGCAGGTGTCAAGCATGTCATTTTCCCATGAAGCAAGGATGACACTCAGCATGACATGTTCAGCAAACACAGCACCCTTGCTCCCAAGGGGAAAGCCGAATGACTGGTGAAGCCTTCTGGAGCACCCTCCCTCGGTGCCCTGACAGGCTGCTGTGTGGGTCCCAGACCCAGAAGGACAGAGTAATGACAATGGCAGAGGATAGGCCACCCATGGTTGCAGAAGAAACAGATTCCACTGGAGAGGGAGGGAGGCACCTGCTGAGCTCTGTACTGTGAAAACTAGACCCTCAGCAGGAAGGAAGGTGTGGGGGCTCTGATTCCTGTCCCCTCCTGTCCAAAATCAGCATCTCTTCAAGTACCCTATGCTTCTCACCTTCACTTTTTCTTCTGCTACGACCCCACTGTCCTCCTGTCCCCTCCTGAGCTCTGGTCCAGGGAACATGAAAGAAGCTGGCTGTAAAGTCTCATGATTCTCTGATATCTGCTCCTCTCTGGCCTTCTGTTCTCTCCTAAGCCAGTAGCCCCTGACCCCAGTCATCATGTCCGTGTCCCTGTGGAGTCTTCAAATTGGCACTAGTGTCCCCAGCCAAGGCTCGGTCACTTCTGCACCAGGGGCTCTTTGAACCTGACCTCCTGTCTCACCAGTGTTGGACCTCAACCCCAGCTCTTCCCTCCTGACAATCAGTGACAGCAGCATGCAGGCGCCCTTGAACTCCTCAGCACAGCCTCCATCTACTCAGCGCTCTCCTGGTGTCCACGGGATGAAAGTCCCTGTGTGTCTGACATCCACGGAGCCCGTTCTGGAACTGAATAAAGAATGCTCTTTCTGAGCATAGATTTTTCACTTTGTTTCTGTCCCGAAACTTCCCAAAACCCTTTCTATAGAGAACTCCACCCCCTCCTTGGAGATCATTAAAGACCCCCAAGGCCTCTCACACTTGTTTGCCTCCCCCGATTTCAGGGGACCAGAAGACTCTGTCCCTGTCTGGGGTGAGCTTTTTAACACTTGTCAGTCTCAGAGCCCCCCAGAGCCCCTCATGCACCCACCTCAAGGCCAGTGTTTCCTCCCAAATGAATCCTGCTACCCAGGATTCTGGGAAGCAAGAGGAAGATTGCCTTCCCAATTCTCAAAGAAGCCCCTACTCAGACCCTCTGCTAAGACACCCTGCCCCAAATGGCATGCAAGCTTTCTGGGGCTGCGGAGTATCTTGTATTCTCAGGGTCAAAGCCTGGTGTGTCAGGAACTCCATTTGTCTGCTAATCACCCTGATTCCTTGTCACAAATTCAGCCAACTAGCCGACCCTCCTCAGCCCCACTTCACAAATCCAGTACTCAAACTGCTGCCTCCCTTGAGGGGCAGATGGTTCTATCTGTTGAACAGTTAAGCACAAAGCATTTGGTTATTTTAAATTACATTTCTTCTAAGTCTTTAGAAGCAATGACTCACCTCACACGGAATAATTAACTTTTTCATCATCACATTGGTTATAATTGTAGCATTCATATGTTTAATGTACCTTTTGTCATTAGGGAAATCAAAGATTGATTTTTATTAGTGTACTAACATTTCACTAAATTGCAATGCAGTGGGGAATGATCATTTATACTGCTGAAAATATAAATTATTCATAATCATGAAAACAATTCCATTTGCTAACTTTCAAATGACACAAATTAGTTGAAAAAATATTAAAACTGAAATCATAGAGTTTATCATCAACTTGGATATGAATTTGTGGTGAGACCACAGCAGTCATGCCTCAGAACCTCGCGTGTCACCCTTCCCATTTCCGTCACTGGTCAAGGACAGCCTCTGATAGATAGCACGCTGGGTAACTCCCACCAGGCCAGGAGCTCCTTGCGGGCAGGGCCAGGACCTCTTACATTTATTTTCCTCATGCTTAGCACAGAGCCCTCAAGGAATACCACATGAACGAATAAATAAACACATACGCACAATGTCAGAAACAAATCACATTATGGATATTCATTTCAAATTACCAACTATAGACGTCTTATCAATGAAAAGCATTAATATAATTCCTTTTTATTAGCTGTGCACATGCACATGTATGTGTGTGTGTATGTGCAGGTACATTTGTGTGAATGTGCATGAATGTGTTTATATGTTCATATATATATATGTATATACATATGTGTATATACATATATGTATGTATATATATATATATATATATATATATATATATATATATGGAGGCCAGATGACAACCTCAGATGAAGCTCCCTGGATACTGTGTACCTTTTGTTTGAGTCAGAGGTCCCCATAAATTCATGTGTTTTGAATGCTTGGTTCCTGGCTGATGGCAGTTTGGGAGGTGGAGCCTTGCTGGGGGGGGGGCTGTGTTGTTGGGTCAGGCTTAGGGGTGCTCTAGCCATCTCCCCTTTGCTAGAACTTGCCTCACTCTCCTGCTGCTGTTTGCACCTGCTCTGGCAGAGGTGATGCACATGCCATCTTTTCCCTTCCATCATGAGGCTTCCCTTTGAGACTTTAAGCCAAAAGAAATCCTTCCCTCCCATAAGATGCTTTGGGTCAGGTGTTTCGTCCAGCAATGAGAAGGTAACTGCAACACCTTCTATTCTGAAACAGGAATTCTTTCTGGCCTGGAACTCACCTAATTAGGCTCAACAGGCTGGCAGCAAGTGCCAGTGTTTCTGCCTCCACTTCTGGCTCTGGGATGATAACCATGCACAGTCCCACCCAGCTTTTAACACAGGTTAAAAAAAAGTCTGGGGACAGACTCGCATCTTCATGTGTAAGCACTTTACTGACTGAGTCCTGGTATGCTTGAATATATATATATTTGCAAAGTGCTTTTGCATTCAACTTCAGCAAGCTCTCTTAAACAGCAGTATCTGCTTGCCCAGTTCCAGAAGCAGGTAACCCCTTTCCTCCCCTTGTCTAGAATGCTTCCCGCCCAAACATAGCACTAATCAAGAAAAGAGTTTGTTATTTACACTTGATTGAAAATTCAGGATGTGAGCCCAGCTCTGGCACCTCAAGCCATCCTGACTGTCTGTCCTCTGGGGAGTTCTGCGATGTGAGAGGGGAGGGCCAGGCAAGCAGCAAAACTCCCCGCACACCGATACCACCACACAGCAGGCTCACTTGTCTATCTTTCTCCAGATGTTGCCAAGAAAGATTTTCTTTGAGAGAGATATGTGGCTAAAGATAAAACTAGAATTCTACTGTTCTAGAAAAACTCAAGGAAGTGGGGAAGAAAGAAAATCCCATATACTTGCTTAGCTCTGGGTAAAGTTGAAACACCATCATGTAATTGCATCTAACCCCACCACCTCTGCGGGAGGTAGAGAATGGTATTTCATTTTAAGGAAAGAAGACTGAGGAACTCTCAAAACCAGAGTCAAGAGTCACGTGATTCCAGGATCATGATTTCTACTTGCTATGTGTCTCTAGAAGTTGGCCATTTCTCAGCCTCTCTTTCCTAGTTCTCCTCTCTGTTCTATTTTAAGCCTGTGCTCAGTCACTGACAGTCAAAGATCAGTTACCTCACTATTGCTCAGAGTGAATGAACCTTGATAAACGATATGCAGTCACACAGTCATTTTGGGGGCATCTAATTGAACAGGTTCCCTAAGATACAGATTGTGTCATGGCCTCTATCAGCAAGGGCCTCAATGACTGGTGGAGAGAAATACAGAAGCCCAAAGTAGGGAACCTAAAAAACAGTGCTATGCTGTCTTAACCAGGAACAATGTGGAGAGAGGGGTTATGAGCTAAGACATGTACTGTCCTCTTTACAGTGAGTATCCAATGACAGCTAGTGTTGACATGTTTTACGGTCACTCTCTCCTTGGTTTATGGACCCCATTGACTCCTGACTCATTCATGCCTAGGATGAGGGAGGAAAAGGGCTCAGTACCAAAACAGATCATCATTCCACATCCTGTTCAGTCCTTGATGGATTCCCTATCCCCTGAGGTGAGGCATGCTGAGGCTTCTTGGGTTTCTTCTCTTCATCTCCTGAATCATAGTTTAACTTGAAATATATTTAGACATTAAAAAAAATCTGATTCAAGAGTAATCCTATCCCTGGCCTTCCCCCATGACAAGTCCCTATCCTAGATAAACAATGGAAAGATACCACTCTTCCCAACCCTTCTTGTATTTTTAGCTGAAATGGAAAATGGGCATTAAAATTACCTCCCTCTTACTTTCTAATCCAATAATAGCCAGACCATCACATCTCTAATGACAGTAGCCAGACAGGTTAATGTCTAAACATGAAGATCAAAATCCATGCTTTCACTCTATATTGGTTTTCCCAAACCAATCTTTTCTCCCCAAGTTTCCCTCTCCACAAGTCACCTTGTCACGTCCCAAATGTAACCAGCAAAAAGAGCTCTTGTGGTAATCAGCTGCCAGTAAGCAAAGTACACAGAGCAAAAATCGACGCCAGGAACACACATGTGAGTGGCCTTGAGAAGCCAAGTAAAGATAGTGTAATCTACAAAGTAGCACAACAAGATTATCCCAAGCTCTGGCAATTTTTGTTTGAAGGAGATAATTCGAAGAGAGAAGAAGATGAAAGGCTTCTTTCACTATGAAAGGAGATTGCAGGAAATTGGGTCAATGATCAAGGTGTGACTGAGCAAATGACAGACATTAAAAATGATCACGATGAAGTTTGAGTCACAGCATGAGGGACGTCATGGCTAGATTATGTCCTAAATGCATAAGTGGATATGAAATATGTAAAAATCTTACATATAGAGGAATCATGGGTAACGGTTTAAAATGCTACTAGATGTTTTAAAATGCTGCTATATTGTCTATATAATAAAAAGAAAGGCAGAGCAAAGCAGGGGATGTGTCCCTGCCAGCCAACTGTCACGTGGTAAGAATGTCTCCTTTCCAGGAGCAATAACAGGTGGTTAGATGATGTCAGTACAGATGGCAGGTTCAGCTCTCTTATCCCAGTTTAGTTATTAATGCTGGCCTCTTCAGAAATTAAAATAATCTCTGAGGCAGGATAGCAAGACAGGGTTAGTTACGGAGACATGGAAAAGGAGAGACCTCCCCCACCCCTTGCTCTGGAGTCTTGAAGTCTCTCACCAACTAAGTCATTAATTCCAATACAATTAACCAATTTTGCTATGAAGAGACAATATTCCTTTTATGTAGAGATGTCTCGAATAAGAATATTAAAATAGCAGTAAACCATGTTAAGGCCTAAGTGCACATGGCCTCATTTTCACAGATGTGAACCTGCAATGTTCTAGGAATTTCACAAATAAGAAGAAATGTGTTTATATTGAAAACCTCTTAACTTCCCTGCAACCTTGTGACCTAGGGTTTTACCTGCCAGCTGTAATTCTACCCAGTGTCACAAGTCACCTTGCAGTCTAAATTCCTCAGTAGTCCTTGGAGATGCAACCATTTCAGAACCAAATCCACCAAAATCATCTAACTGGCTATTGTAAGGATTCTTAAGTAAGACTCTCTTGAAAAGCCCACACCATGACTAGATGTTCCTTATTCTTTCTATTAAGTTATCAAGTCTGTGTTAAAATCTCTTATGAATAAACTCCAACTGCTTCAGAATGGCTCATTGTGAAATTCCTTCAGTGACGTTAAGAAGCCTGGCTTCCCCTGAGCAGAGTTATGTGAAGAGAACTCATCACTGCTGTGTCTGGCCTGTGCCTCATGGCTGCTGTCACTCTCGGCAGCACTCGCCATTTCCATGTTACAAGGCTGCCAGTAGTTAACAAATGGTGAGAGATGCCAAGAAATGGACCTGGAAATCACTCAGTGTGAGAGGTCAGCAGTTACTGGGTAGGATGGGTTCTTGGCTAACCCACGCAAACACTTGTCTAAGTCTCTAGTGGTGAGCATTTGTGCCCCTGGCTTCTCAGTGCAAACAGATGTAGAGGGCCATTTTCACTCAGTAAAAATTCAGAAAGCACTGAGTTCTGCTACTGATCATGCTGAGATTTCCTGTCTCCATGACTACATGTGTGATCCCCACCATCTCCATAACCAGCACTGAGTAGAGATGGAGAGGACAGAGTTTGCATACCTACACATGTCCATTTACTTATTATTTTTATTTTTGGCTTTTCAAGGGAGGGTTTCACTCTAGCTGAGGCTGATCTGGAATTCACTATGTAGTTTCAGGATGGCCTCAAACTCATGGTAATCTTCCTACCTCTGCCTGGGATTAAAGTCATGCACCACCATACCCAGCTCACATTTTAATATATTAATGCTCCTAGATGTTACAATATTATTTTATAATAGAATAGAATATATTTATTGCATAAAATAGGCATGACACAAAAGTAATCACATCAACGATTTTTCAGTGTGCAGTTCTTTGAAGTACATTCACACTGATTTGCCGTGATCTTTTCCTCATCCCACACTTGAACTCTATACTTACTACTGATGATTATTAGCTTCCCACCCCCCATGATGTCCCATCTGTCTCCTGTCTCTGTGAAATGACCCACACTAGACTCTCAGCAAGGAGAATCGTCCTTTTGAGATGTGTTTATTGCTCTGGGCAGCATGTCTTCAAGGTTCATCCACGGGTATGCGGCTCAGGATGACCTTGAACTTCTGATCCTCCTGTCTCTACCTCCTGGGATTATAGACATGTGTCACAATGCCTGGTTTATGCTTTGCGCATGCTAGGCAGACATTCTTCCAATGGAGCTACTTTCACAGCCCAAGATGGAGGCTTGTGATGGCCATAGCCTCACATGGACTATATCTCTAGAAGTCTTTCATGAGTCTCACTTCTGGGGTTTGGTTCATACCCTGCCTGTCCAGGCTATGTGCTCACAGATTGTCCAGAGCTCCTACCTCAGGATGAGTTCAGCCCACCTGTACGGACATCAATACCTCACCATGGTTCAAGATGGCATCTACCGGCTATGACTGCACCTTGGCTTATAGCCTTCACCCTTCCAGGAGGACCCTGCTCTGTTCCTGCACAGTGGAGAGGAGTACTTTCAGTCCCCTCTGTATTCTATGTTCTTCCCTCAAGTCACCCCTCACCAATACCATTTTGCAGCTTCCTCATGTCTAGCCAAACCTTGAAACATTATGTTGAAGACAGAGCCCAGCAGGCAGGAATCTGTGTCCACTTACAGCCAGAGTGAGTTCCTTCCTTGGGTGATGACCCCTGTGAACTTGGTCAGGCGTCGGGCATCTACTTCAATCCATTGGTGGAGGTCATTCCTGCCAGCACACCACGCCCCGTCATAGAAGTCGTTCTCGTTAATGCCTGCCTGGAAAGAAAACAGGGGTGTCCTTCAGAAAGACCCTGGGTGGAAGATGATGAAGACAAATATTTTATTGAGATGGAGAGAAGGAAGAGATGACAGGAGACGAAATGAAAAAAAGTAAGGAAGGGATAAAGGGAAAAAAAGTATTATGCCCTGAACTCCTTATTTTAAATTACATAAGGGTATTGTGTGCTTTTAACAAGTTAGAAATATCTCCATATGACATGTCCTCTTCTTACCCGGTGTGAAAGATGAAATTTAATGAGTTCTCTTATTACTCAGTTATCCAACACAGGAAACCAGTCCCTACATCCCCGCCCACACGCTCCAGGTGCTGGGGAATGAGAGGCGAATGGTTCTCTCTGGGAATAGGTGAAAGCAGACAGATTCGAGTACAGTGAGCCAGTGCTACTCAGGGACTTGGAGCAAATGCTGTGGGAACATTTAGGACAGCTCAACTGAGTCTCTGGAGATCACACAGCAAATCCCCAAGATGAGGGTGGGCATTTGAGCTGAGCCCTGAAGGATAAGCATCTAGCTAATGAATATTTACCCATACGAATTGAGCTCCTTGATGTGTTCACAAGTATTGTTGGGACCCAGCCTAACTGAGTAACATTAAACTAAATTTTAGAATATGGAATAAAGGGGGTGTGATGGCACACGCCTTTAATCCCAATACACCTTTAATCCCAGGAGGCAGAAGTAGTAGCTGATAAACCTTGATCCTGTTTGTTGATACTTTGCTGTACTCTGCTGATTGGCTCCCGCCAAAAGGTTTGAATCTTATTGCTTGAGAGAAATAGGCTGAACAATGCAACCTCGGGTTATAAAAGGGTTTTGGGTGCTGGAGTGAAATGAGATTTGCCCAATATATCTCCCAGATGCGTGTGTTTGTCCAACCATACGCCTCACCCGATCGAGCCCTTTCTCCTGCTGGCTGGTGAGACTTGGGCTACCCCACAGGGGGCCAGGGGGCCACAACCTCCCAACAAAGTATGAACAGAATTCCTTTAGCTCTGCATTTCCAAGGTAGGTCAAACTTCTGCTCTGAAATTATCCCTACATTCTCGCCATTTGATGAGATGTTTCCTTGACATAAAAAAATACATTTAGGGGCTGAGAGATGGCTCAGTGGGCAAGGTGTGCTTGCCCAGCAGGCATGAGGACCTAAGAGTGCCTAGGACTGAGTGGATTCCACAGCTGGGTATAGCAGTGCCCATGGCTGTAACTCCTGTGGGGAAGGTAGAAACAGGAGAATCGCTGGGGATCCCTGACTGGACATAGCAGTAGCTCCAGGATGCGTACAAGACTGTCTCAAGAAAATACATAGAAGAGCAACACAGGACCCATGACATTCTCCTCTGGCCTCACATCACACACCATACACATATTCTACATATACACACCCAGAATACACCCTTGAGTGTAAAAAGGATGTTTGAGTTCAAGTGAAACATTCCAGTTTGCTAAGCCTCCTTCTGCAGGATTCCTATTTTTCCCATGGCTCTTTCACAAGGATAGAACCAGATCGGAACAAAAAGTCTGAATGCTAGACTGACAGTTGATCCCAACCTCATTCACTGAGCACTTTTCAGCTCAAAGTTTTGGGTACAGCCTGGCCTTTAATGGGCAATAGAAATGTGGCACTCAGAAAACAGTGACAGTAGCTGACCAGCCCAGCCAGGAGACCCAGCAGCAGAACCCCACCCATCTCCGCATGGGCTCTTACAGCCTTGCCTCAGGATCAAATCCCAGCACACTCCTGATACCATCCTCCATGACTTTGGAAGCAAACAGTAGACTGCATACGCTTTTAAAAGCCCTGCAGTCACAAATGAAGGGAGTTAAAAACAAAACATCAGTCATGCCTTCAAAGAATGAGGACCTGAGTTTGGTCCCCGCAACCCATATATTTTTTTAAAAAATAGAAAAGGTCATGGGGTGGTTGAGGGGGGGATAGTTTATAATCCCAGACCTGAGAACAAAGAAACTGGGAGCGGGGAATTCATAGAGTTCCCTGGCCAGCCAGTCTAGGCTATTTGGTGAGTTCTAAGCAGTTAGAGACCCTATCTCAATAATAAATAAAAAAAAGAAAGAAAGAAAGGTTGGGTGGCACCTGAGGCTGTCCTCTGTCCTCCAGATGCATGTGTACATACCTGCATATTTGCATATTTACCCACAGGTGCATACACCTGTACACATACACACACACACACACACACACACACACACACACACACACACACACAAGCTGTTAGTCAATTGTCAGAAACCAAGCTCTCACTTAACCAGCACACAGGGTCTCGATGGCCTCAGAGATGCCTCTGATAAATCCTGGTGGTTCTGTAGGTTTTGCCTTCTAGAATCATCTAGAAAAGCTTGCATTTAGCAGCTGTGTAACCAGTGCCTCTGGGGGCTGGGGTAGAGTGATTCTTTAAGAAGCCCTGAGGCTTCTCTATGCTCACAGCCTCTCAATTCCCAACCCTGCCAGACAGCAAGGAGGTCATGATGCCAACCGAAGGCTATAATTACACTGCCGCTTCCTTGCTCCATTTGATGGCAATTATCCTCCTAATGACAGAGATCCACAGCGCATTAATGACCCACAACATCACAACCCATCTCTTCTCAAGAAACCATGACACACACTTAGGATTGTGACTCCCCTGTTCTAGTAAACAGCAGGGTAGTAGGAGAGGAAGAGCTGGGGTTCAGAACAGTTTCTTCCCTTTAGTAAATCGAGCCTCCACCATACTCTGCTAGGCCATGAGTGTTTACAATGAAAAAGGCAGCCTTGTCCCCACAGCTTAGATCAGAGGGTCCAACTGAAGTCTACATGTGATGCCAGCCAACAGACACTGGTCAGGCGCTGGTAAAGAATGTGGCTCTGAGGTTCCAGCCGACCCGTCAATGGTGGGGATGGAGGAGCAGTGGTCACCTCTCTGTTGGGGCTGATGTCAAAGTGTGGGTTAAAAGAATGGGTGCTAGAGCCTGGGGAGACGCTCAGAGGTCATAGGCACTTGCTTGCATGCCTGCCGGCTGAGAGTTCAATTCCCCACCACCCATGTAAAGCTGGACACAAAGTGGCACCTGCCTCATTGATCCCAATGTGCCCACAGCAATGGAAGGAGAACCCAGAAGTCCTAGGGCCAGCTAGGCTGGGGTACACACAGCACCAACACAAGAGAGCCTTTCTCAAAAAATGTGGAAAGCTGGAAAGAAAGAACACACACACCAACACACCTCAAACCTCCATACGCATGCTGTGGTGTCTGAGTGACACTCACTCACATCATGCATATACATAAAATTATTAATTTTTTAAAATAGTGCGCCACAAATCTTAGTTATCAAGATACTTAAAACAGTGGGAAATTGCTTAGCACTGTCAGTGTGGCAATGCATATGGTTTATGAACTCTTTCAAGTTTTATGTGATTCTGAAGAATTATGCTGCTATTACAGGTCATTGCTGGCACATTTTTTTAAAAACTTCAAACAACCAGAATGCCAGATAAATTCTGAAGAGAAAGGAGACCCCTAAGGTATGTCCCTATTGCTGAAGAAATCAGAGTGTCATCAAACAACACCAAGAGATCCTGCTAGATCTAGAATGGTAACCAGCTCCCAGTGTAGCATTGGAAGGTGTTACATGAGCTGCCAGGAGAAATTGGTCAATGATATTTGGAGAAAGCAGAGACCACTGATATACAATATAGACAGTTGTCACAAGAATGATGAACACACGGCTGTATGGAAGAGACCAGCAGGTCAAGAAATGCTCATCTGTGCAACAGTGGTGATAAACCTAGGAGGGTAATCAACAGCTTACTGATTGGCTAGGAGATCCACTTAGTGACACAGAACCCTTAACTGAAACTGGGATCCACAGCATAATCCTATGGTGACCAAGACCTCAGGGTCCTAGGGGAAATTCCCACTACCAGAGAGCTACAGAGAGGCTACACCCATTAGAATCTTGCCGAAATAGCAATGTTGTCTCATTTAACCTATACTGATCTCACTCTCCAAAGAAGATTCTGTTTGTATTTTTCAGAAGGCACTGAGAGAGCCGGGGACAACTCAATTCCAACAACAAGACATGGGATGATGGCTTACATCCTGGCAAGAGACAAACCACACCTAGCCTTCACACAGGGCCCAAATGAAACCTACGAGAAAGTGACAAGACATACAGGAGACCAATCACCACAGCAATCCTGATAACCCATGAAAGGTCAATGGAGTCAGACACCAATGATGCCCATCACAACCCAGGGCAAAGATCCAGAGATACTTAAGATCTCAACAACAAAGCAGACTCAAAACTTATCCACTATGACTCAGGGAACTGAGTGGAAGAGGGGGTGGATAGAATGTAAGATCCATGGTGGGGAGAATATCCAGAGACATCGCCTCCTCAGCAACAATACACAAGGGGGAAGGAAAAAAAAAGAAAAACTGGCTCCCTCTGGTGCAGTTCATACCCCCTAACTTATGGACAGATCCAATATGCACACTGAGGAAGTACCCCAGTAGGTAGGAGACAAACAGAGGGGAAATGGGGACACATTCACAAGATTTGCTCATACAATGCATAAAATCATTCATAATAAAGATATTTTTAAAAATAATAATAAGCCTTAAAACAACAAACAAGCCAGCACAAATCACTTGATTAGTGAGGAAATTTTGAAATTTAGCTCTACTTTATAAATATGTCTAAATGTTATATTAAATAATAATTTTTTTAAAAAGGAGGCCCATGATCTGAGGTTGTCACTGGGTATCCATGCTGCCCTTCCACTGTGGGAAAGTTGGTAACACTGGAGGAGTAATTTGGGGCTGTGATGGCTGGGGGAGGGGCAGAGGGCAGGGCTGGTACTAACCCCCCTACACGGCCCAAGATGACTGCCAAAGGAGGAGATGCCTGGGTAAAATCTCAGACAGGCCAGGATGCAGATCCTGGTTCAAGGTGGGCCAAGGAGCACAGAGCTGCCCCATCCATGGCTTGGATATTTCCCCCATGAAATTGCTGAAGGTGAGAGGAGCTGAGTTCTTCTCCCCCAGCATCTGCCAACCACGGCTTGGCATTGCATGTAAATTTCCTGGCTTCACCAGCCTGGAGCTTTTGCTCCAACTGCCAATCTGAGTTCTTTCTGGGCACACCAAGTAGCCAATTAAGTGTGGCATAGTGTCAGAGGGAAAGAGAGCCCTGCTGATGGATGACTCACGGGAAAATGACAGCCTTCTCTGTAAAATCAACGAGGAACCTACAAAGCGATGCCTAGGAAGGTCACCAGGCTGCACCATCACACAATTAGAGGTATTAGTAAACCACCTCTGAAAAAAACTGAAGAGGAGAATCCCTTTGTTTGAGTCCAGGAAAATACCTGATACAATTTGGAGGAATTTTAGTTAAAAGTTACTGAAATTAAAGGTTGAATTCCTTAAAGAATGAGCTAGTCTCGAAAGCACCATTAACATGGCATGCTTCTTTCTATTCTGGCAACAAATAAATTGAGAATTAACGGAATTTTTTCAAGGCAATTGAGTTATATGAATCACTTCTTTTCCCCCTAGCAGGCTCAGTTTTGTGAAAGTTAAATATGATAACTAGTAAACCCAAAACAAAAAAGCCTAATATGACCAGCTTGAGATTAATCAAATAGAATGTTTTCTAGTGCAAAGTGATGTAATAAACATGTTAGGTTTCCTCTGTTCTTCCCTTGAAAATTCTTTCAAACAAAACAAAAAGCAAGAAAACAAAAATATAACCTCAATCTCTGGTAAAATTCCCTACATTATGTTACATAAAGACAGAAATCCAATAAAGGAATCCTGAATGATTCTGGGGAAGAAAGCACAGGACCCCTGCTGAATCAAGCCACACAGAGCCTCAGGGGAGCTCAGGTATCTTGGAAGGAGGGGGTGGGGTAGAAGTGAATAATAATTGCCCCTCAATGTGTGGGAGAAATCAGTGTGGCCCTCCATATCCACTCCTGTACTCCACAGAGGACCTGATTTTTTTTTCATTGTGGAGCCCAGGTAAACAGAGGTTTGGTGAGCTGTGACAGCTTTCAGTGGCTGTCAGCGAATCAAAGAGTAACTTGTTTCAGCTTCATCCTTTCACCTAGAAACTAACACGATAAGAACAGAGCACTCTAAAAAAGAAAAAGAAGCAAGGAACAAGAAAGACCTTGGAGGGCTGGAGAGATGGCTCAGAGGTTAAGGTACTTGCCTCCAGTGCCTAAGGCCCTGGGTTCAAATCCCCAGGACCCACATGGGCCAGACCCACAAGGTGCTCTCTCTCTCTCTCTCTCTCTCTCTCTCTCTCTCTCTCTCTCTCTCTCTCTCTCTCTGTGTGTGTGTGTGTATCTGTATCTCTCTGCTTGAAAATGAATAAATAAAATTTTAAAAAAAGAAATTAAAAAAAAAGACCTTGGAGAAGAGAAGAAAGCAAAAGCTGCGTTAAAAAGAAAGATTTGGGAGTTGGGGAGATGGTTTAGCAGTTAAGGTGTTTGCTAGAAAGCAGAAAGACCCAAGTTCGATTCCCCAGTGCCCACCTAAAGCCAGATGCACAAGGTGGTGCATGGGTCTGGAGTTTGTTTACAATGGCTGGAGGCCCTGGTGAGTCTATATATTCTTATTCTTTCTTTCTCTCTTTCTCTTTCTCTCTCTCTCTCTCTCTCTCTCTCTCTCTCTCTCTCTCTCTCTCTCTCTCTCTCTCCCTCCCTCCCTCCCTCTCATCCAGAAAGTGGCATATGCATCTGGAGTTTATTTGCATCAGCTGGAGGCCCTGTCATGTTCATGGTCTCTCTGTTAAATAAATAAATAAATAATATTTTTTTAAAATTAAAATAAAAAGAAAGGTTAAAAGGAAAAGTTGAGGAACTTACAAAAAGTAAACAACACAAAAAACACAGTGGGAGAAGGATAAGAACAGAGGAAGAAATCCAAAATAATTTCAGGGGAAAACTCTACCAAATGCAACCTGTGACACGATTTCTCAGACGTGCAAGGCTGATGATGTCTACCAAACACTGAAAACACAATGAGTAGACTAACATGTGTCACCACAAAACTTCTAAATATTAGAAACAAAGAAAAGATTCGAAGAACCACCAAAGAGAAAACAAATAATAAGCCAAATAGGTAAAGGCAAAGAGGAACCCTGAAGGCACAGGGTCCTCCACAGCGACCTCAGAAGCTACAAGAATGGAGGAGGAGTGCCTTCAGAATCCTGAATCCACAAAATGTCACTTCCTAAAATTTCACATCTAGATAAACTGTCAATCCACTGTGGAGGTCAAAGAAAGACATTTTCACATTTATTAGCGCCTCAAAAATTTTATTTCTCAGGTACCATTTCCACAAAGCTACCAGAGGACGTGTTTCCCAAAAACGAGGCAGAACACGGGGAAAATAAGGAAGAAATCCAGCAATCAAGAGTTCCAACATAGTAGAGAATTCTCAGAAGCATGGTGAAGGACGTCTCGGAACTGTGGCTCTGCAGATGAGCCAGCGAGCAGCCCAAAAATCAGAAAAAGCAGGAACCAAAGTGAGCTAAGATCACTCACAGGTTTTCCCGATACACAGTTACACTGAAGGGCGTTAACAGAACATTTTCAAAACATTCAAGCGGTTCAAGAGAAACATAAAGTCGAGAAGAAATAGAAAATGAATTTTCTTGGCTCAAATATATAATATTTCTTGGCTCAGCAGGAAGCAATGTTTACACAGTCATAAAAATACAAACCTTGACTATAGATCTACTCCAAAAATTAAGACACAATACTTTGAGTGTGCATGTATGTGGTGTGTGTGTGTGTGTGTGTGTGTGTGTGTGTGTGTGTGTGTGTGTGTGTAGGCCAGAGGTCAGCATTAGGTGTCATCTTTATCCACTTCTCCACCATATTTCTCGAGAGTGTCTCTCACTGAAACCAGAACTTACTGATTTTTCAAGATAAGCTAGCCAGCAAGTCCCAGGGATCCTCCTGCTTTGACCCATTACAAGTATGCACTACCACACCCGGCTTTTATATGGGTGCTGGGGTTCTGAACTCGGGTCAATAGGCTTGTGTGGCAAGTACTTTATCCACTGAGCCATCTCCCCAACCCCTGAGACACAATTACATTGGAAGAATTAAAGAAGGGATACGATGAAGTTGACTAATCAACTTAAACTTACTAAAAGAGGAAAATTGTCAACAATCAATGGAAAAATACAGAAATAGCCAGACAACATCTGAAGGATAAAAATGACATGATAGCCTCTTTTCCGTAGTTACAATACAAAAAGACAAAGCCAAAATTTTATGAATGAATAAATGTCAGGTGGGAAGATAGCCCAGTGGTTAAAGCTGCTGGCTTGGATGAATACATGTCAATATGGGCATATTATTTCAAAATAGAGACTTAAATTTCCAATTAAACAAGAAGAGTTTAGAGTAGCTGTCTGTCCACTGTTGAGAGGGGTGAGGTACATGTGGGAGATGCTTTCTCAGAGACCGTTTATAAAACACTGGTTAATTTATCCTGCTTGTTTCTAAAACTGAATTTCTGAAGCACATTTTAATTTTAACAAGGAAAGGGAAGGAATTGCACATAGAACATAACTGAAGGAAAGACGGCTGCTCGTTCCTTCGCTTTCCAAGTGTCCACAGAAGCACCTACTACGTGCCAGATACATGCAAAGTGCTTTGTGGTACACAGGGAACACAGGGAGCCTCAAACCGGCTCTGCCTTAATGAACTCCCTGGTGTGCATCTCCCATCATCCCCAGAGTAGCCCCTAAGCAGAAACATCTGGACACAAATTAAAAAGCCATATCCAAACGAATGTAACCATTTAACAATTCTAGGATAATTCTAGGATAATTACAGCTGTTACTCTGCAGACATAGCCTGTGACTATTTAGAAAGAAATAATCTAAAGTGGCATTTATTTCCAATTTTTGTGTGTACACATGTGTGTGTGTGGGTGGGTGTGTCTCATGAGCACACATGCAGAGGCTGGAGGAGAAGGTCTGGTATCTTCCAATATGGCTCATCTGTGTGTTTTCCAGTCAGATTGGCTGACATTAAGCCCCAGCAATTCTCTGGTCTTTGCCCCACAGAGAACTGGGCTACAGACATGCATGGTCATGCCCTGCTATTTACAGGAGTGCTAAAAATATGTCTCGTGTTTGTGCTGCAAGTACTCTTACCCACTGAGCCATCTCCCCACCTCAGCCCCTCAAAATGTTTTTGAGAAGAAAAGTTAGACGGCAGTGGTTGATCCTTCACAGGTTATCAGCGTGTCATGCTGTGGTGGTTTGCATGTAAAATGTCTCTCATAGCCTCATGTGCTTTTGTTAAGCCTCATACTTAATCCCCAGCTACTAGAGCCTTTGGAAGGTGGAGCCATGCTGGAGGAGGTGTGTTGCTGGGGGGCAGGCCTTGGGGTGTTCCAGCCCAGGCCCGCTTGCCACAATGAGCTCACTCTCTGTACTTCCTTTCTGCTAATGAGGACTCGTGACCACCCAGCTATCTGGTCCTGCCATACTTTCCCTGCCTTGATGAAACCTCTCAAAACTGTAAGCTGGAAATCAGCTCTTTCCTTCCATAAGCTGCTTGTGGTCAGATGTGTTGTTCTAGAAACAAGACAGTAACTGCTAAATAGCCCCTTTGAAGTGGTGGTAGTAGGGTACCTGAAAATATATGGCATCTGATGTGGTGTGAACATCTACCTTCTATAAACCTCTGCAGTAAACCTCTGGGACAAACCTTTGATAAGCCCATAAAACTGCCTGGGGTGTGAATCCTGCTACAAGTTAGCACCCCACTCTGTCCTGACTCAGACCTCAACCACCAGTAAAATCAATGAAAAAGAAATTCTCACTGATTTGGAAGCCATTTTTAAAACTCAAAAGTAATTTCTGAATGATGTCCTTGCATGAGTCAAGGAAATGAGCAAACAGCCAGGAATTAAAATTTAAAATGTGGAACAATAAGTCTATTAAATGTACCATAAGCATTAATTGTTTAAAAAATGAGGAAAGAGAGATACTCATTTAAAAAAACTAAAGCATGTTTTCATATCAACATTGTAATGCAGTTCAACTAAAATCTGAGAAGTGTTTTGGCCACTGAAATCACATAGAGAAAATTTAGCTGTCATAATAAGCCATCCTTGAGTCTCCAATCAGCAATGCCTGCAAAGCCCAAGCACACCCCTTAAGCACCAGGAAGGCAGCTTGACAAAGGTGAAGATCAAGTCCTGGCTCTACCTCATCACCCCATCTGTAAAATAGAGATGGAAGGGAATTCAGGTGATTAGGGCTGTTGGATGGCCACCCAATGCACAGATGGTCAGGCAAAGAATCGACACTCAGTGAAGACACCCACGAGGGTGAGAGTGAGATTCACCTCATCCTAGGTCTTTACCAGCTGTGCCCGGGGCTGGGTGTCTGATACAACCAACTTCCCTTCTATTATCACCAGGTGAGTCGACTCACTTAGCTTACTGACAGGTGTTCTCTGAATGAGTCACCTACTTTGCTTACACATTTGATTTCTACTCTTTCTTCTGGACTTTACCTACTGGCCTGCTTTCTTTGCTTGAAGAACATGTTTCCTCTGAAGGTTTTGAAGCTCTGTGTCTTTTACTGGATGGTTTAGGTGACACAACCTACCTGATTCTCTCCTTTGTTTAGAAAGTTCCGTTATTCACATCACACCTTTGGACAGAGAAGCTTTTCTGTGCCCATGGCGGTGATGACTGGGGAGGCTCAAAATGGAAGCACTAGATACGCTGTCTCTATCATGCCCTCCAAGGCTCGGGGAACATTGCAGAAGAGAGTTTGGAAAGACTGAAGGAACCAGAGGATGGGAAGGAGTGCCTTAGAAGGCTGTCTTCAGAGCATGAAGTGGTCGTTGGTTATTACCTGCACCAGACTTGCAGAACTCTGGGACCATCGACATTTCGCCATGAGTGATAAAGGAGAGGGGGAAAGACATCAAAAATAAAAGAGAGACTAGTCAGAAAGAAGGGGTTCTATGAAGGGGTGGGGCAGGAGAACAAAAGAAGGTACTGGGAGAGGATTAAGATCAATACACATTTTGTACATATGAAAGTTCCTATCAACCCTCACAGGGGGCAATGATGACATCCTGTTGCTACTTTCGGCCACAGCTTCTCTTGCTTTCTCACGACCTAATTTCACTTATGACATTATTATGGATATTCCCTTTTATATATGTTTTAATTTTCATCGAAATAATAACTATACATTTTTAAAGGGTAGAGTGAAAGTTAAATGAAATATACAACCTGTTAATCAGGGTCACTAGCATATCTGAACCTCACATACCTTTCTTTGTACAGGAAGGCATTCGAAATTTCTCTCTACTCTGTACCAACTACTCTGAAAACTTCAGTCAGACACCCTGCTGTGTGGGACCATGTCCGGAAGGCACCCCTTCTGCCCCCTGAGCAACTGCACCCTACCTATCTGTTGCCTGTCTCGATGGATGTTTCCATGTTCTCGGCATCTTATTTTATTTTTTAAAATATTTTATTTATTCATTTTCAAGCAGAGAGAGAGAGAGGGAGAGAGAGAGAGAACCAGGGCCACCACCTTGTGGGTCTGGCATATGTGGGTACTGGGGAATTGAACCCCGGGGCCTTAGTCACTAGAGGCAAGTGCCTTAACCGCTGAGCCATCTCTCCAGCCTTGGCATCTTATTTTAAAACACACAAAGTAAAGCAGCCAGAAACTTTATGAAGAGAAACATGAAGGAGCACCGCCAGAGTAGAAGAGTCCTCAAGGACCCCCGTCATTGCCCAGGTCTTTTTTTTTTTTTTTGTAGATTAACTTTAATGTGTATTGCCATTTTTAGTGATCAATGCATGACAAAACCGGATGTCTGTCACTTTGAAAACTGCAAACATTCACACTCTGTACTATCTGTAATTTACAAATCAGTGAGAGATAAATTTACAAATAGCTACAATGAGAGACCAGGACCATAAAAGGAGTGTAGATAAAATACTTTGCAAGTTGGAGCCCTTAGGGTCCAGGAAAAGTCCTCTAAAATGCAAATCTACTTCTTACCCTGGGGCTATAGCTTTTCCGTTATCTGCTCTAAACTGGGGCAATTACTAGGACTTCTTTATATAGAGTCCCTGAGAAGGAGGGGTGGAGTGTAAGAAGTGTAGTTTGGGAGGTGTTCTGGTTTGATTGACAGGTTTGGGCTATGTCCCTTCCCATGATGCACCTGATTTTAGTCATGTGTTCCCCTACTTAACCATAGGCAAGAGAGGGTAAACAGGGGATTCTCCTTATAGTTCACTTGCAGGATGCAATCTTACTGTGTGTGCAATCAAAACCAGTCCAGGCTGGATGGCCCCATCTAAGAACATGTTTAAATAGAAACTGACCATGAAAGGGGAGTAACTGAGGGTTATAGGGAAGGAGAGATTTATCCCATTGCTTGGAGCTGGGAGTGTGTGCAGCTTGTTGTAGGTATGTAGGTAATGTAGGTATGTGGTTTTTTTTTTTTTTTGGAGGGGGGGGGGAGTCCCAGGTTCCAGCAGGTTGCTAAGTGAATTGTGAGGACAGGGTGAGTTCAGTTCCAAGCCAAGCAGTGTTCCAGGGTCACTTGCCTGCCTGTCTCTTTTCATCAGCCTCTCTGCTCCTCTTTCCTTCTCGGGCTCCGATCACTACTTCTTTCTGCTCCTGCAGATAGCTAAGCATGTGGAGAATCTTTCCATCTCCCTGTACCTGCCTTAGTTCATTTAAGATATTTTTTCTAGTTCCGCCCATATTGCTGGGAGTGACAATTCATTTGCATAGTTGAATAATATTCCATTGTGTATAGACGTCACTTTCTCAACCCGCTCATCAGCTGATGCACACGGAGGTGTTTATGGACGTCCTGTAACAAACATGAAATCACAGACATCTGATCGGTTTCTTTGGATACATAAACCCATGATGCACTGAGGCACCTATCTCCCTGCTGTAACTCTGCTGGGTACACGCACAAGCACCTTTTCTATTCACCTGTGTTTCCGATGCTGTTGTGAACACGCCTGGTATGTGTCTTTTTGCGTACATGTGAGTTTCTGTCTAATCACAAGCGGGCATTTGTTAGGCCAATGGGTATGAGAACACTCAACTTCACTAGATCCTGCCAGCAAGATGTCCCAAGTGGCTGTGACACGTCACACTCCTGTGCTGCACCCAAGCTCCTACTCATCTACACCTTTGTCAACACTCAATATTGTCCTCTTTCTTCAAAGCCTTTCCGGTGCCTGGTCCTGCCTCCTGGTGGTTTATACTTGAATTTTCTGCATGACCAATGGCAGCAAGCCCTTTTTCTTGTGTTTGTTGGCCATGACGTTGCTCCACAACTACACCACTGGTCACAGGTCAAGGCACACTGGCTTTACTCTCGTCCCTCACATGCGTCATGTTCCCTTTCTACACGCAGCTCCCTCGGACCTGGAATGCTCTTGCCACCCCCACTCCGAACCCTTAGGCTTCTAATCTTGCTTCAGGTCTTAGTCCAAGTCCCCCATCCTCAGGAGAGTCTCCCAGGCTCTGATTTGAAGCTGGCTTATTGAACACACAGAACCAATGTGTTGACACTCCCCCCCCACACACACACCAAAAAAGATGCATTCAAATGCCAAGCTTCAGAATGAGACGCAATTTAGAAAAATACCGGGACAGATAGTTAGCTAAGACGAGGTCAGGCTGCAGCAGGGTAAGCACCAAATCCAAGATGACTGGCCTAACTGCTGATACGTGGATGCAAACACTGGCGCCCATGGTGGGAGGGTGGTGCGTACCGCCACTCCCCGCCTTTCCATGGGTGCTGGGGATCCCCTCCTGGTTCCTTTGCTTGTATGGCAAAATGACATCCATCTCTCCAGCCCTGATCTGGGATTCTTTTAACCTACAACCATGAAGCAGAGGCCAGCCTTGAACTCTAAGTGTTGACATCACAGGTGTATGCTACCACACCCAGCTAAAATGGAAAGTTCTTGTGAAGAAAACGAGAACTGCATTTTGTAGTTATTATAATAAATCTTCATTTTGAATTTTCCAAGGGAGTTCTCCCTTAAAATATTCAATCCTGTTATTGTCATAAAAACCAAATATTTTAAATTCCAGTGTTTTGGCACCCCAGCACTATCTCCCTGACTGTTGCCTGAAGCCAGATGCAGAATAAAACCCCTTTATCAGAACAGACAGGGGAACATTCTATAACTGGAAACAAATCCCGCTGGGATTATTTTTGCCTGTGAAGCACCCAGTGCATAGTAGCCCAGGAAGGGCTTGTGGAGTGACTACAGGCTCGGTGCAGCCAGAAACCATGAGAGGCTGGGCACCAGGGGACTCAGCAGGGCTGGAGGAGCAGACAGGCTCCAGTGTCAAGAACTCAGTGCAGAGTCCTACAACAGACCGGCAGGTGTGGGATGTGCAGGGGAAAGATACAGAGAACAGAACTCCAGTCCCTTCCTACCTGGAGAAATGTGGTCTACTAGCCAGGCAAGGTGACAGGCTTGAGGAAGGACTTGGGCACCCTTGGTAGTGGGGGTAGGGAGGCAGGGTCCTAAAACAATCCCTCACTGGTGTTACAGCACTCACATGTGAAGCAACGCTATTTCTGTTCTAGCATAACATCATTCCTGCAATCACTAGCCACATATGAGCAAATGTGTTCAGGGAAGACCGAGGAAAGCAGGACACAGGCTGTGTTTAAGTAAGGTCAGCGTCTAGTCGGGGGCAGATCAGTGAGTCCACATGAGCTAATGATGAGAAGAGGGAGAAGTATCCAGCCGAGACATCATTGCAGAAGTCCTATCTAGAACACCCCTAGTGTGGGAGGCAGTTTTATGACATCATTTAGGAGCAATGGCTGGAGGTTTAAAGCTGCTCGGATTCATAAGCTACCTCTCCCGGGAAATCATAGCTGGGCCATTCCGAGCCTTGTGAGTCTGGTGACAGTATAAGACAGGAGGAGCAATAATGGGACTTGTCTCTCTTGTTGGGGAACAAATGAAACGCTGCAGGGAATGACCTGGGGACCAGAGCCTCCCGAGGACAGGGCATCAATAGCAACTTTTCTCCTGCTCTTTCTCCCATTCAAGTGCTGACCAGGCCCGACCCTGCTTAGCTTCTGAGATCAGACGAGATTGGGCACATCCAGAGCGGTATGGCCTTCCAGGCCAGGAGCCATTCTCTCCCTTGACCTCCTCTAGTCACTACCACACTGCCACTGTGAAGTTAGCAGAGCCAGGACCTGCACTTCCCTAGGGTGACACAGAGCTTCTGGGAAGATGGGCACCTCACCTGTCATCATTACCTTCTCATTGCTGGACAAACACCCAACCAAAAACAGCTTTGGGGAGGAAAGGGTTTATTTCGGTTTATAGACTCAAGGAGAAACTCCATGATGGTAGGGAAAATGCTGGCATGCGTAGAGGCTGGACTTCACCTCCTGGCCAACATCAGATGGACAACAGCAGCAGGAAAGTGTGCCAAACACTAGCAAGAGGAAGCTGGTATAACACCCAGAAGCCCACCCCAACAACACACATCCTCCAGGAGGTTCCAATTCCCAGATTGCCATCAGCTGGGGACCTAGCATTCAGAACACATGAGTTTATCGGGGACACCTGGATCAAAGCACCACATCACCTATGGCCACACAGTTAGCTCAAGCATTCAAATGTGTAAGCCCTGTGTGCTCTGGCCTGGATGGTAGCTGGCATGTGCCTGAAGAGCCCCTAGGCCAGGCAAGGACTGGCCTAGATCTGCCCGGATCCTGAACGCCCTGGGAGATGGATTTAAATACAGCTTCTAATTCTGACACCTTGGTGGTTCTCACACTTAAAATCCCATTAGCTTGACACGCCTACAAAATACTCATATATGAGACAAGATGTGGTTATTTTAAACTGTGTGGGCGATGGATTTCTGAGTTCCCTTGTGCACCTGGAGCTGATACACGACAGCACTTGCAGCACCGGCTCTGAAAGGTCCACACTGGAGAGGCCTGACCTAATCATGATTCATCCTTGGAAGTCCTGTATCAAAACCCAGTCACACATGGCAGGACATTTCTGGCCCCCTGTGGTCAGCCCCAGGAAGAGGTGAGTTATGGCTCTTATGTCAGAATACTTGGCCTTACACTGGTGGAGCTCTTTTGGAAGCATGGGGCCTAGCCAGTAGGATTGGTCACTGAGGTCAAGTTTTGAGTGTTTTAGCCCAGGCCAATTTCTAGTTCCTTTCCCTACTTCTGGATCCCTCCAGATGTGAACAAGCCATGTTGTAAGCCCTCACACCATTCACTGAACCACTCCAGCCACCGTACCTGTCCTACCACCAGAGACTGTACTCTACAATCTGCAACCTAAAACAAAGAACCTTCTCCTCCCTTAAGTTGCTTCTGCCTGGCATTCTGCCACAGTGTCTGGAAAAGTAACGAATCCCGTAACTAGTACAGGGTAGAAGACCAGAGGCTAGGGGATGGCTGGTTGGCCTGAAGGGGAGCTTGGTTGTTCCCTGGGCACCTCCCAAGGATGAAGGACAAAGGAAGCGGGACTAGAGGGTAAGGGCTGGACAATCCATCCCAGAAGTGGTCCACTGCATGGCCCAGCGAAGGCAGGACAGGGTCACACACTGCCCACACTTCCCCATCTCATGACATCCTCTGTGTACCCCCACCCCGTGTTGCAGGTGCTTTTCTGGGTATCGGGGGAGGGGGCACAAGCAAGAGACCAGGTCCCTCTTTGGAAGACCACCCAACCTCAACTTCTGACCTCCACATGCATGTGTACACAAGTACATGCATATCTGTCCCCACACACATGAACATGCATAAACACACATGCACACCATACACACATACACATGCAAAACTCAGAAACCATTGATGGAATCAATGACAGCTCATTCATTCATCTAGTTACCCCACATATCCACATGTAGGCGGCCCTGTGTGGGACCAACTGCTGTTTCCTCAAAGGTCTGGAGCTTGTTCTAAGGAGCACAAGGCACTTTGGAAATAACATTGGTGACCTCTGGTCAAACACAGAGATTGTCTCTTTATCCTTTTATAAAACAAAAGAGGGTTTATGGTTTCTTGTTTATTTATCTCTCTTTTTGTGCTTTCCAGTTATATACAACCAAATGTTTCTTGACAGCTGTAACTTTTTAAAAAATATTTTATTTATTCATTTTCAAGCAGAGAGAGAGAGAGAGAGAGAGAGAGAGAGAGAGAGAGAGAGAGAGAGAGAACACCAGGGCTACCACCTTGTGGGTCTGGCTTATGTGGGTCCTGGGGAATTGAACCCGGGGCCTTAGGCACCAGAGGCAAGTGCCTTAACTGCTGAGCCATCTCTCCAGCCCTGACAGCTATAACTATTATTAAGACTGTTAATAGATTTTATTATCATTACTCCTGCAAATGTCCTACCTGACTTCCTCGGAGCTGTTAACAGCGGTGCAAGGTGAGGGTTTGGAAGTATATTTGATGGGGCCAAGTCTGAAGCAGAACATCGACTGGGATCCCGGGAGCCCATGTGCTATCAGGAATTGGCCTTGCTGGACCACTCCTGTCCGGTTCCTAGCACCACAGCTATGCCTAACTAGAACAGTGACCTGGGGAACTCATGACCTGACGTGCTAGTCAAAAGCCATTAATTGAATGCAGCCTGGATGGCCCCTCAGTGCAGGGATGGTTGGCCACCTTTCTTCCCAGGTGGAAAGTGACTGTGGAGAGGATTTGGAGGCCACACATGGTCACAGAACAACTGGGGAACAGAACTAAAATCTGTCTGTATTAGAGATCTGCTAGAAAGGCCAGGCCAGCAGGGAAGGGCGTGAGAGGAAAGGCATCAGACAGGTCAGAAGGACAATGTCCACTTCCAAGACATCCATGTCTTTCTTCCAGAACCTGCACACCTCAGGCTACACAGAAAGGGCTCCAGATGGAATGAAAGTTGTTTGAGGAAGGGAAATGGTCATGGGTTGTCCTGCTAGGCCTGATATGATCTAGAGCAGGTATGTCCAACTTGAAGCCCGCAGGCTGAATGCATCCAAGGATAGCCATGAATGCAGCCCAACACACCTGTAAATGACAACAATGTCAATAGGTTGGACACTCTCATGGAGAGTAATCAGAAGAAGGAAGCCAACAGTCCGCACATAAGATGAATTCAGCCTGCCATGCTGGCTTTGGAGAAGGAAAAGCAATGAGCCAGTCACAGGGAGTCCCTCTAGATGCTGGGAGAGAAGGAATCTGATTTTCTCTGAAGTCTCTACAAGGACATCGCTGCCCACCCCCAGATTAAACCCAGTATCACCTCTCCCCTCCAGAATGCAAGAGAATAACCATGTGGTGTCTCAGAGGCCAGTGTTTACACTGAGTGGTAGAGCAGTGACGGGCCTCCTCCCATGAGTCAGCGGGATTGCTATTGCTCCGTATGCTGAGGAAAAGGAATCAGACAGGGAAATCGTTTGAGGAAAGGCCTAGTGTCAGCAGTGGGGCGTCACAGAGAGAGAGGCAGGAGGAACTCAGTGAAAAGGGAGATACAACAGTTGCAAGGGCCAAGTTCAAAGCTGCCCTTGGTGTCTCAGGGAGGAAGCCAGATGTGATATACTTAGGCTGGGGATCCAGTAAGGATTTACCCTGGAGGATAGAATTGTAGAAGCCTACATGATAGTGGCATGGTGGAGAAAAGAGGAAATTAGCAGGAAGGCAAGGGAAGGTCAATGTCACCTTCTTCCTCCAGAACATCTCAGCCATGCCTATGCCCATGCCCACTCCTCAGTCTACCACTGCCCCTTCTGTGCCTGGGGCATGGGGAAGGAGTATTCAAGAGGTAGAGATTGATACACATAGGTCAGGTACTATTGTAGTTCAGCTCTGTGTTACTAGAATGAATGTTCAAACCAGACACACAGTTTATGGGAGGAAGGACTTTATTTCAAGCTTGCAGATCCAGGGGGAAGTTCCATCAGTGACAGAAGAAGCTGCTTCCATTCAGCCAGCAAAAAAAAAAAAAAAAAAAAAAAAGCAAAGGCAACAGCAGGGGCCCTGCCAGAGCTCAGACCGCTCTGCATACCTTTTGGCTAGAAATGAGATTGGACCCCAAATACACCTTAGTAGTGGACCCCAGGATCCCCACCCAGTGATACCTCCTCCAGCCAGTTGGCTAGAAACAAGCTCTCATAAAACACCTGAGTCTATGGGGGACATACATTCAAACTACCACAGGTATCAATGGCCATTCTTGTCCTGACTTTCACCTCTGGAGAAGATCTGTCCTCTCTCTGCGCATAGGATGACTCTGCCACGCACCCTTGAACATGAGAAGTCCCCAACCTGAGCTCAGGAGAGCTCTCCCTGTGTCTGGGGCCTGAGCAATCAGAAAGCAGTGTGACAGGAATATATCCAAAGGACTGGTACCTGGATGTTGAGTCTCCCCCGATGCGCACCCAGGCCATAACGCTTGGTGGTGGAGGCATGCATCTGGAAGTCTGTGACTTTTAAGGTTTCTAGGCCGAGGGGCGGGCAACCTGGAAAGGACAGGGCTTGTTAGAAACTGACAGGTGTTTCGAGAAATGAATGTCTGCTTTCTTCCTTGTGGCCGTTCTTACCTTTCTCCCCTGGAACCCCAGTCACCCCTGGAACCCCAACACCCCCTGGAAACCCCAGCCACCCCTGGAACTCCATCCAGCCCTGGAATCCCATCTAGCCCTGGAACCCCAGC